>CAEGAF010048605.1:0-18883 GCA_903067075.1 Micropoecilia bifurca
TGCCTCTACCTGCCTCTACCTGCCTCTACCTGCCTCTACCTGCCTCTACCTGCCTCTACCTGCCTCTACCTGCCTCTTCCTGCCTCTTCCTGCCGCTTCCTGCCACTGCGAGGCGCGGCGGGGCGGGGGGGGGGGGGGCGGGGCGGGCCGGGGGGGCGCCCCCCCCCCCCCCCCCCGGGACAGAGCAGTGACTCACTTTAATAGTGTTTCATTAGTTGGGTTGATGGAAAAGAAAATGATTTTTGGAGTGGTGCGTCTACGGACTCCATTAGCTGTTGTAAATACTGACACTAAAGCTCGATGAGATTAGAAAAGGAGAGAAAAGAGAGGTGTAGAGGAGGAACATGTGTCTGTGTAACTAAGCCTCTGTATGTAATTGTCTTGTGGTAAGTGTTGTGGTATTTGGCACAGGGGGCATGTTGAAACTTAAACCCTCGCTCAGGATTGTCTTTTAATGTGGCGGGCGGCTAAAATGCTGCCCTGTCATCGGTCCACATTTTTCCCTTGCTGTACTTTGGGTGCAATCAAACGCTCACGTGTGGACACGTAGCTGTAAACACAACCAGCGAGATAGAGACCTTTACATGCTCAGAGCAACCTCTTCGTTTCACCACTGAAACTGTATTCTGCAAGCAAACGTGTCTGTTCGTAATACCACACATACAGAAAAGCTGAGCAAGGGATCCTTTCAGGAAGGCTCAGAAACCTAAGAGTCTCCACGGCTCACTAAACATTCTCAGTCCATATGAAATCTGAACTGTAGCGCAAAGACAGAGGGGATCCCAGAACTGGCCTTTCCAACTATAAATTATGGCCAGAAATATCTGCTTTTGTTTAGGTTTGTTGGTGGATTAAAAAATGTAAATATTTCAGTTGCATAAAATGTGAGCGTAAGGAGCACTTGTTAGAATTTTATTCATTAATGCTTGAATGATAGACAAGCCTCCGGTCACTAGGTGGCACTACTGCTAAAACTAATCAACAGGTTGCCTGTTCAACCCAGCAGAAGAATTAGCCTGCAGTCAAGCACACCAGTGTGTAGGACTGACAGAGGACGAGAAACAGAGAGGTTTACGGGAGTGAAAAGTAAAATGGCGGAGATGTCAGGGGTAAGTAAAGGTATCCAGCAGAAAATATTATACAGTCTACATAGGTCTTGGGTTTATTGTGAATCCAAAATGTTATGTACTTTTTATCTCTTCTGATAATCTAAAGGTAATATTGTTGCAAATTTTGAACATTTTTATATCTTTTTTTAAAAAAGAATAAGATGATGAAGCATGCAAGTAACCAATGTTTGGAGCTTAAAGCAAGTTTGGAATGTTTGTGTTTAGTCTAAAAATGCACATTCGAGTGAGTCATCTGTACTTTCTCTCTTTTGAGAATCACACATACTGAATAGTCTTGCCAAATGTTACTAATTGAACTTGGAAAATGTATGAAAAATAAATGAATAAAATGAGCTGCAACAGCTTAAAACGTTGCATTGAAATTCCTTTTATATTGATATAATGTAACATTTAAACCTTCCAAGAAACTATAATTTGCCGACTTACCAATGAATGATAACAGAAAAAAAATCATTAGAAATACAGTATATTTCTGTGTAATGAATCCGTGTCTTACTAGTATTACTTTTACAAAATTAAATACATTTAAAAATGTATTTTAATTTAACAGACTGCTGGTTATTATCAATATAATACAAGTTCAGCATTATGACTTCATGCTACTGACACCATCTTATTGTTGTGCCATGCTGGTAAAACACAACTTTATTTGCCTGCAGACAAAAACAAGAACTACAATCACCACTTCATTAGAGTAGAAACAGATGTTGATGCTAAGCTCAAAATGCTGACGCACTGTTTTACAGGTTTAAATGTTTTATGCTGCGGAAAAATGAAGCAGGCTTCGTGATTTGTTTGGATCTTCTCCTGGTTGTATTTATGATGTTCTAAACATCCCTGATTGCTCTCAGTAATCATTATCTCCGCTGAACTGCTCAATCATATCCAGAAACTACTGTTTGCCTTTATGCCTGTCCGCTAGAAAATGCCTTTTTTGTGAACGCGTCGTGGGAAGGATGTTGTGGGAGTGTTGGCTTTGCAAGAGTTGAATTAAACTAAACCAGACAAAGAGCAAAAAAAAAAGATAAAATAAATAAATAAAGGTAACATCCATCAAAGTTTCATACTCTGTTTCTTCCATGGCTGCGTTTCTTTGTGGGAATTTAGGTGGATCCTTGTAGTTCAAGGAGAAACCAAGGGGAGGAGCAGATTTTGACTGATTACATTGTGCAGCAGTTTAGTGAAAATATCCAGAAAACGTTGTGGATTTGGCTCGGTAAGCGCTTCAGCTCTGACAGGAGAACAACAGCTGCTTCCTCTAATGGGAAGTGCTGAAGAAAGCCTGACAAGCTGCAGGAGACATGACAATTTATTTTCATCGCACAAAAATATATTTTGCTTGGAATATTATTGATCTCAGAGAAATGAGTCTGTTAGACAGTTCATCTTTTCAGATATCTTCACCAGTTCTGAACCAGATGGAAGGCATATTTCAGAGATTCACACAGGTTCACTAGAAGTTTTGAGATTTATTCAGCTTCATCAAGCAGCATTCATCTGCAGGGGCATTTTGCTTGGCAGAAAAATTTGATTTGTGGATGACAAACGGCTGATCATGACTCGGAGGTGGTTTAGCGTACAATTATTACCCTCATCAGATAAATTATTGGCTTGTTCTCCAGACAATATTTGTCCAATAAATGAGCCAGGTCGAACATCCAACTCGAGAAAATCTATTGCAGAGACCTTTAAAAATGGTAACCAACTGATTATGGCATTCAGCTGGTTCAACCGAATTCTGATTATGGCAAAAAGATTTTTGTACTTCCACAATTTGATGATCTGAATACAAGTAAAAAAAATTAAAGTAGTTAAGGCAACCCTGACATCCTAGCATCTTTTTCCTGCCTTCTTCTTTTAGCAAAGTGAACAGGAAATAGTCATAGACCATAACCAGGAGAAAGCCTACTTAATTAACATTCACAGACACAGGAAAATGAAATGAAATAGACAGAAACTAAACAAATCCAGAAGCCTGATAATGATTATTTCATTTGATCCAAAATCGCAGAATAAGGGTTGTATCTATAGCATGCAAGATATCGGCCTTCAAGAATTGTTGGTGAACACTGCTTGGTCAGATCAAAGCTTGTTAATGAGTTAAAATCGCCCAGTCAAAGTACAGACCTTAATCAAACTGAATCTGTGAGAAAACCTCAAAATTGCTGTTCACAGACTCTTTCCATCTAAATTGACCGTGAACAAACCAGAATGAGCAAGAATTCAGTCTATAGATGTGCAAAGTAGATAGAGACATAACCCAAATGTTTTGAGACTGCAAGTGCAGTGGAAGACATTTCTACAAAGGATTAATTAATGCAGGTAGATAAACACAAATGTAGGTCGACAAAAAAGTCAAAGGTTGTAAACAGTTCATTCCCAAAGATAATTAAGCACAGAGTACCAAATAAAAAATGTGCAATGAAGATGCACAAAAACATAACTAGGTTTTCTAGGTTACGTCCGCACAATGCAGTTATAAAAGTTTTTCAGGGGAAATTTGAACAATGCCTCATTTGTAGCTGTAGACAAACATGCTGCAAGCCTATCAGCAGCAGGACACACTGGGGCAATAAACAGGCTCTAAAGCACTCAGTGAATATTATTTTAAAAGTTTGATTAGAGCTCAAACCTCCATACACAATACCAACATCAATACTTGACTCTTAAAAAATGTGTTCACATTGGTATAAAAGATTATTATTGTTTTACCTTCTGTGGCATTCCAGGAGGTGGCAGCAAGTACACTGAGGTCCTGGGGAAGCTCTGCTGATCCTGAAGAGAGAAGAAGTAAAAAAATACTCTGAATGACTGCCAGATGAAACAGCAAAAAGTGAATTTTATTTTATATGTTGTTGCAGAAACATGAAAAATACTCCATAGATACATGCGGCGATGGTGTAGGTTTGCTGATGCAGATCAAAGGACTGATTGTACAACAGGGAGCCTATCAGCAGGCCATTTGGGCCTAATGCGTCTTTATTACCAACTGACGACAGAGCTACGCTTTTCATTACAGGAGGATGAAAATGGGCTTCAGTGTGTGATGCTGCAGGTCATGGGTGATTCCCTGCAAATTAAAAAGCCAAACATGGAAAGAAAGAAAAGTCTCCTGAAACAACAGCCTGCACTACAAATGCTTCTCAGTAAAACACACAGGTGGCATCACATTGTGTTTGTATGCATCACTATGTGTGTAGTGAATAACACAATCTCAGTGACAAGCACATGCAGAAAATGTAGGGTTTGATAATGACATAATTTTTACGAATAAATATTTCTGCATGTGTTCCACAAATGAAAACAGAGATGGATAGAGAAACTAGCTTTTGAACTTAATCCGTCAATTTTAATTTGGATTCATAACTGGTCAGATAGTGCCCGAAAATCTTTCTAACCTATCGGAAACTAGTTCACAGATTTTTGCTGTGGGAAGAAGACTGGGCATTTTTAATGAGCTCAGAGGCAGCACAGAAATGTATGAAGATATTTAGCAGATATTTTTTTTTTGGTACATGTGGAAACATGTATGTGGTTCATTGAGGCTGCGAGAGAGTGAGAGAAAGCAAAACGTACAGGATATCACATAAATGCTGAAGTGACTCCAGTAAAATTACTCTTTCGTTTTAGGTTAGATTTGGAAATGTTGACACCTAAACCAGAGTTAAGACAAGGATCTACCAAATCTAACTGACACAGTCGATCAAATCAGATGGTTAAAATGTCTATTTTATAGTGACTCCCACAGCGCCTAATACAGATTACAGATGCCTGCTCACAACCATGAAACTAGTCAAAAAATGATATTCTTCACTTTACTCTTCTTAGACAGAAATTATTATTGTAAAAATAAGAAATATACTTTAAAATTTGACATAAATTTCACAAGTGAAAAAGTGTGAAATCAATGTTCCTCAAGGACAAACAGAGAGCCAAACTAATTAGGTGATAATGTGTTGGATCACACGTTTCGTCTCGGGGTGGGTACAACTTCGCGGTGGTCCTTGGTGTTAACAAGCTACGCTTCAGGCCTCCACACCTGTCACCAAGGACGTCCCACGTCTCGACAACTGGACAACAACAAGCTGCAGATTCAGTTGTGGTGCCTTATATCCACAGTGCTAACGGGAGCAAACTTAACAACACTGGAGCTCAATAAACTCTATTCTATAATGTTCATTTATTATCAAATGATGCTGCAGGTTTTTCAACAAGTTTACTGTTGTGTGGGGAATAAAACGAAATAATAGCTGGGTCCTTAACATGATGTGGTATCAAAGGACGTTTTGACCTCAAAGTGAGTCTAATTTTCCTGTTTTATGTGCTGACAGACTTTCAGAAGCCTCAAGCTTCTCAGTTAACAATAGGCAGAGGAGAAAAGGCGTTGCAGCTCACTGGGTTCAGCAAGGCAGAACAAGTCGAGCACAGCAGCAACATGAGAGCTCAGCAGTCAGAGCTGGTGATGGGAAAAGCAGGAACAGAGGGACAGAAGGACCTACTGACTGTTGTGTTATTAAAGGCAATACAGTAATAATATAGTGGAGGTAATTTGGGAAACTTTCTTTAGAATCATAGACACAGATTACAAAAAAAATACTCAGTTGAAGAGAGACAAATGGCTTGTTTTTGTCCCTATGGTTGTCCTTTTTTTATTTGAGTAACTATTTTTTTTAACTGAGTTTCCACAGCCTTTACCCACCTATGTTTAGATAGTATGATGAGATGTGAACATATAAAAAGAATATACAACTTTATCCCACTGACTTTGAAGTAAAATTAACTGACTGTAATTTTAAACATACTGTATGTTTAACAGTGATAGTGAATTACACTCTTGTGCCTGATTTGTGCCAGGAACAGCACCTGTAAACAAGAATACTTTGATTTCTGGATGGATGGACAGACAGATGGACAGACAATGGAATAAGTAATTTAAGTCTGATATATTTTTCATTCAGGCTTTAAAAACGCAATAAACTTTTTATTAATCAAATTATCCCCAAAAAATGCCTCAGCGCTTAAAAAATATTTGGTTAAGCTTCTCATTACACATAACACAAGTATGACAAAGAGGAAGTGAGGTTTTATTTAATTTGTCTATCAACTTTATATCTTAAGTTTCCACTTCAGTGACTTAAAAGTAATGGAATGTGAACAACTAAGCTTTTAAAAATATTTCTGCTAGATTTTGCTTTGGAAGTGAAAAAAGATCTCACCCGATTTGGAAAGTTTTTTTAATGTTTTATTTTATTTGCAGCTGTTTGCCACCACTAGTGTGAAAGGGGCTAAAATTGCATTTGGGTTTAGGACATCCAAAGTTCACAGAAAGTGAAATGGGAGCAGCCTTTCATCCTCATCCAGCTATTTGGCTTCTGAAGATAAAAATCAGGCAGCGACACAAGCTTAAGCACCATAAACCTATCAGATTTTAGTGTGACTTTGCTATGACAGCAACATATGAAAATCAGAGCCGAGCTCAGGAATGAGGAAAAGGAATTGCGCAAAGAGTATAAGGAGCACAAAGGAACGAGAAACAAGAGCAGCTTCGGTGGGCAAAGCTTAACCAGAAATTAGAAATGTTCAATTTGAACTGTTATGCATATTGTAGCAACTAATATGCTGTTATATGGTCTGGGGGCTGAGTTTGGAGCCAGGGTGGTTGGTGTGGTGAGGAAGACTGATGTCTGAGCGCTCCCGCTCTGTTATTAAGGCCTCTCCCAAAGACTTCTTCCATCCCACTTAGATGGAACATTGACCTAACTGAGAGGTTATCTGGAACAAGGGCAAACCCAACATTTTTACAGTGCAATATTTCTGCCTTAAAGAGATGAAAGGGACAAATGCACAGAAAATTAGGGATGATAGTTAATTCTGCCTCCCATTTATCTTCATCTTCTCTCCCTCATCTAATCTTATAAAATGAGATGTTTCTACTTGAGAAATGGTTATTTTCCCATACATCAGCCGGATCATCTAAAGTGCTCCTCATATTTGGGTAAAGGAAACCGTTGAGAGTTTAAATGTTGACTAATGTCTTCGAAGCAGTCCATTCATAAATAATACAGAGACTAGATCAAACCCACAATTCCTCAGGTCCAAGATATAAAACCAGAGCTATTGCTCTTTAATGAACTATTGGCAGAATAAGGTTTAAGATGAACAGACTTAGTGGAAAACTTCAATCATGGTGAAGTAAAACAGATTAATGTTATTGAATATGCCATAATGGGGGATTCATAGAAAAACCTCCTCCTAAAAATAGAGTACTGGAAATACTTGGAAAGTATGAGTTAAAGTAGGAAAACGGCAACAAGGAAACTTCTAGTTAAACTCTCAGAGAAGACTTTTTTTTCAGTGACCTCTTTTTACAGTGCAGGTTTACGTTGGCTTAACCGAGTATATAAACCATCATCATTTGGAATAAAAATAATCAAAAAGGAGAGTCACACATGGATGTCTTGGAGCCTCATGACAGACAAAGAACAGTAAGACAATCAGACGAGAAAATGTTTGTGAAGACACAGGTCAGTAGAAATGACTGTCCCTGTTTTTCATGATGGGAGAAAAATTGCAACAGTCAGATTTGTTCTGTTAATGAGAAGTACAAAGAGTGTTAGGCTTATCTTAGGGCAGATGGAGGAAATTGACCAATCCCCCCCCCAAAAAACTGATTGAAAACATTTAAAATTATAGATACAAGCAAAATGGAAACTTTTTGTCGCCTCAAAACTCAAACGTTTTAAAGCCTGTGCATAACTGATCCATGCCAATAGTTTGCAGAGCGAGATAAGATCGGTAAATAAGCCCAGTTTCACATGTTAGTTTCTGCCTGCCTGTGATCACTCAATGAAATCTTGCCTGGTTGATCGTAGCACTCCAAAAAGAAAATTAGCTGTTGAAGCACTTCTCTATGCACATCTGTGTTAAAGGGCACCTTCTTGATTCAGAGGACTTCAGAGAAAGAATGTTGCAATAAACATTTAGTAAGCAGAAAGGCCTGCTTTTGTGCTACAAAAACATTTCAAAACTACTTGCAAAGACAAAATATTACCAAATCCAGAGCCATAACAGAAAAAAACTCAGGTTAAGTTATGATACAAAAACAATCCTTTACATACAAACAGAAAGACAGTGGAGCAAGAAACACTCTATAGGTGTCCACGCCTCCATAGCTGCACCTGCGGGTTTGTGTGCAGGTGTTTGTTCTCAGGATGAACCGAAGCAGAAACAGAGACAAAACTGGGCCCAGTTCAGAACTGTTCACCTGAGGACATCATGGACCACAGAACACAGGAACCAACACAAACACCCTTATACACTCACTCCTGCATCTATCCTGCTCTGTAACCTTATAAGACCACAGATGGAGAGGTGAGAGTGAGTCCAGGGGAGGAGGAGGAGGCAGAGGAGGAGGCAGATAATGGCAGGCTGTGTGACAAGGCACTTTCTGGATCAGAATATCTAAAGAAGACGTGACAGAAAGATGGAGCTCAGACTGGAAAACAATGCTCTGTTACAACTACCTGTCAGAACTATGCTACATTTTCTTAAAAAAAGCCATAAGAGGTCAGATAACAGTATATGTTGATCAGTTGTCCAGGAAATCCTTGAAACTCATGCTTTGTTACACCTAAGACATTACGTAGCTAACTGATACACCCACACAACACACAACAGATGGAAATGGAATGCAATCTATGGTGGTGTGTTGTTGAACTGCTGCATGGCTACCTAAGAGAAATCCGACACATCGTGAAGAAGCTGAAAGTGACACACATCAACAAGTGCTGAGAAGACCTCCTTTAAACAGCATGAGGACCATGGTGACAACTGTCACCACCAGCCATTCCTCAGCGCTTCCTGAAGAAAGCCGAGTCACAACGAGCAACGCAACACTCGAGAAACGCTGACCTCTAACGACCTTCTGAGACCTCCGACCTACAAAAGAGGTGCGAAGATGAACAGATTTACAGCACAGGCTTTTATGGGATCATTAATATATCTAGAGGCTTAATCAAAAGTGTTAAACATCATATCATGGTTTCAATTAGCACTCAGCACAGTAACACAATATGTTAATGAGAACGTTTACTCTGATGAGCCACACCAAGACAGAAGAAATCACTGTGATTGGTAATGTTTATAGATCAAATATTAATGCTAGCAAGTGGCGTTTCCAGTCATAAAAACAATAATAAATGTCTCAATACATCAAAATTTGCTTCGCTGTAAAATGTTCACAATGTAAATCTTTTGAACAAATTCAAAACATTAGCTTAGTGTTAGCGTAGCTTTCTTTCTTTGTAACTTACCTAAAACTGGATTTCTCAGAGTAGCTAATCTTGTTGCCAGGCAACTTTTTTTGATGTTGCCATTATCCTTATCATGGTCACTTTGTCAGTTTTTTGTCTTCTGACAATTAGCATAGAAAAAGAAAAAAAAAACCCTCCCTCATGCATTTTGAAAATGTTTTCACCTAAAACTATGCTACAGTTACCACCACGGAATAAATATTAATGCCACGCAGAAGAAGAGCAGCTATGGGAATATTGTGGCATTTTGTCAACAGGGTGGAACAAGTTTGAACAGAATTGCTGTGGAAGCTTCTTTAAATAGAAAACAATAAAGTCATTATTTGATGGACATCTGATGCGTCTCTGTTGAGTGATGCTGCTTACCTGAATTGGACCTGTGAATCATGAAACCACTTGGTATTTCTATGATGCGAGAAGACTAAAACAAACCTTCAAAAAAGGCCTTTTAATGAAGGGATTCCCATTTCAATTTAATCTGGACTAGACAACCACCATCCCTTCTTTTGCACTGGGTGCAAAGATGCAACAAGGAGGAAAGAGGAAGATATAAACATGTTACTCTAACTGCATCTAAACTCAAGAACAAGTACAGGTCTATTGTTTCTCACACTTTTAACAGTTAATCAGTTTTACGCAGGTTTCATTTGATGTGATGCTCTATTCTTATATATTTTCAGTTGCGTTGTTAAGCTTTCCCATGGTTAGAATTTTAGATGAAATGCTGGATTTAACTCTATCTTGTCATATACTGGTAATTCTTTGCTACATGGAGACACATTACTACAAGTATGGCATTTGTATTTAAACCTATACTGAATGTAGGAACATGGCTGTAAAACTTGATCTAGCATCTGTTCCCTGGTACAGAAGCCTCTACTGCTCCTGTGAGGCTCTGCAGTGGAGGCCACGCTGATCTAAAACGGACCTGGTTAGTCCATTTTTGGGTGAGGCTCCCCTTGGCTCCAGTTACCAGTGGTGTAAGCAGACTGTTGAGGAATGTGCAACAGCATGTTGCCACCTACTGTGCATCTCATCCGTTTTCACCTGACAAGGCCTGGTAGGAGATGTGTGAGCCCATCCGCTCATGTCTCTGAATAAACCAATCCGCTTCCAAAGCTGACACATCGGGCCTTGAGAGCCTGACATCATTTCCAGCAGCTGTAGTTTTTCCTGTCCATGGATCATGTAAAGAGTCATCACACCTGTAAGTTTGAAGAACATTACTTGCTAAGCTGGGACTGGAAGTATTTTGGAGATTTTGTTTTCCCCCTGGGTTGAGATGTCTGTCACAGGTCATGAGTGTCAGGGAAGATTTAAGACCTGAAGCCAAAGTCAGTCAGACTGTCTGAGTGCAGGACGGGGATATAGACATCTTTCTTGACGCTTTTCTGTAAATAAGGTATCATGTATGTCAACAGACTGAATGGTGTGAATAGGAAACATGCCATGTTAAATCCCTGGCTGCTCATGTGAAAGCTCTGGGAAACCAAGCCAACAACACAGGCTCTGTGTCTGCACTTCCGAGATTACCTGGAGGCGAAATCTTGAAAAGATTTTGACAGCTGACACTGACACGCCTAACATGGCCAAGACAATGCTGCTAGATTAACAAAAAAAGCTGGATGACTAGGATGTCAAAAGTGAAGTAAAGAGTCTGTTACTTTTATTTTTGGCTAATTAAGGCTTACAGACAATGAAAAACACCCAAATCTCTGTTTTTATGTATTTTTTTATATCAATTGCATAAAACCTCATATCTCATCTTCCTCTTAATCATATCCCATAGATGCTTTGTGAGGGCCATGAATATTTCTGTCCAATCAAACTGTGTTGCCATGGTCACTAAAGCAGGTATTTGTGCTTTTGCCAGCTGTTGACAGCCACCAGGTTTTTCTGGAAAATAAAATCAGAATCTTCATAAAATGTTTGAGTAGAGGGAAGCTTGAAATGCTATAAAATTTTCAAGTAGACAGTTGAAATTAGATTTGATAAAGTCGAGTGGACTGGAAGTAGTAGACGACAAATTATCATTGATGGTGCAAACTTCACAAATTATATACAGTAGCTTGAATTTTGTACCTCTCCACTTCTTCAAAATCTGTGATGTTCACCTTGATATTGAAATTAAATGCAAAAGTTGCTTCAATCTGAAAGCAGAACTTTAAATTCACTGGCATCAGTTCAGTCTTTTTCTCCTTAGCCCAAGTAATTTGGCTGATATGTCTGGTTAAGCAGTGGCTTAATGAGGCACCAGAAAGTTACAGCTCATGATCTAGATAAATCAATGCATGTCAAGCACCTGGTGAACCTCCCCCAAATGCTGGAATAGGCTTTGACTCAAAGTATCCCTACATTATTTATTCCCGTCGACCATAAATTATTTCTGACCACATTGTTTTTCTTCCACTAAACTTTCCCTTATCTGGCCTGGACAAAGCAGTCTGTAGGCAACCAGCTTCTTTGGCAGTGAACGTTTGTGGCCTTTCCTGGGATTGGATCTTACAAAAAGAGCAACATGTCTGTGTAAAACCTTTTTAGCTGGTGTTACAAACTAGTAAAATTTAATGTTAAGTTGCTATTCGCTTTGTGTGCCTTAATCAACAAAGTGAGCATAAATACACATTGTAAATATATCATTCTGTGTGTAATAAATTTAAAACATAGTATAAGTTTGAATTTTTAACTGAATTAGTGAAAATAAGGCCTTTTCTATCATTCTCATGTTTCTTAAGATATCATCCTAAGTATCATTGCAGATCATTTCCTAATATTGTGCAGGCCTAGATGTTGTTATTCAAAGAAAGAATAAATTGAAATGGAGGATTCTCCCATGTGGTAAATATAGATTTTACACACGGAGCCACAACTCATAGTTGTTTGGGAGTGGTGCCACAAACATGGAAAGAAATTGAGCCCTAAAAAGTATTTTGGACACAGAATAAAGAAAAAGAGACATCGTGGTTTGTTTTGGCAAGCAGTTTAAGCTGACATTAGTCATTCTTAGAATAACTGAAACTCTTAGCATTTAGTGGGTTGAAGTGCTGCACTGAGGCCAAACAGCAGACAAAATCTGAATAAAGAAGACCTAATTTGTCATTTTATTACAATGCTTCATTGTACGGAAAATGTAGCTTATGTGGCTGGTTAATTTCTCTTCAACTATCATTGTAAAATTCACAAATTTGTCCAACAAACAAATGTTTGCAGTGTGATGGCTTCAAGCTGCATTGATAAAATCTGGATAATTCTCAGATGCTTCTGGGAAACTGGACGTGAGACATCATGTCTCCATCGAGTCATAGCTGAGTCAGCTCCCAGTGCCTGACGTTAAAGGATAGTCTCAGTCACAAGGAATCCAGGACTCCAGACAAGAAGGGGATTAAGACAGGGATGCAGTGAGAAATTGATTTGTATGAAAACAATACTCTGAACAGATTTGCAAAGGAATAACACTGCAGAGACAGACACAGTAGGTTGGAAATGCATAAAAAATTCAAAGAATGCAACAACAACAAAATCAAATCAATAAATGCTTGCCATGTCTTTTTGGTTCCTTGATTTTTCCGCCAGGCATTGGTCTCTGTAGCGGTTTTGAAAAAGCTGCACAGTGCGCATCTGGCAAACAGAGAACATCTGAGCGTTTGCAGCACAGGCTCACCTGTCAATCACACAGATGCTCTCTGCAGGAAACGTCTCCTTGTCACAGGTCAAGAAAATAAGCGTCGGCATTCCTTGACATGTTTGGACAACGAAGCGGGCAGGTAATGAGGAAGACAGGAGGTTGGAGGAGAAAGAGAGACTCGAAGAGGGCTGAAAATCAGGCAGAGTGACAAACCCGCAGAGTCGGCATCCAAACTGCTTTCCACTATTCAGGAAAAAGTTTGAAGAGCCAGCAATTTGCACTGTGGGAATTCAGAATGAGATACCACAACAAGTAAGAAAATAACCATGTGAACTAAGCAACTGGAAGCAGAATAAATGTATGCGCTGCGCTTATGCACGTACTGCGATATCAAACAAAATATTAACCTGGAGATGACTCATTTACGTCTTATTAGTTAATGTTGCAATATTTCACAATTACCATTTTAAAGGGAAATTACCAATAAGTCATATTCATTTCTTGCTCTATTAAAAAGGATCAGGATTCAATCTGTCCAACAGACGGAAGCAGAAAAAGGCAATTAATGTCAAATGGGGTTCAAAAAGAAGAAGAAAGTTTGCAAGTTATGAGAAAACTCAAACTCTCTGATGTGCAGATTTTCTTTTGCATACCAATAACGTTGGAAAAATGAAGGACTACAGCAGAGGCAAAGACACCTGGCTGGATCTGCTTAGATTTCAAAGAAAACCGAAAGGGGACCATATGATGTGAGGATTAAAAAAAAAAGGGAAAACGTAGAAGAACTGTTGGACATGTGAAAGTAATAAAACTGTGGAGAACATGCAGAGTAAACTAAACAATGTGGGAAGCTCATGGAATGGAAACACTGAATTGACTATTTGATGTGTTTAGGGGACTATTGGTGCATAAAGAGGAAAAAATCATGGAAACAATTTTGAAAAGGGACAAAGGAGGAAAAAGAGCAAAATGTCTTTATGTATAATATTTAGGGCAAAGAAACTGAAAGACTGAATTCAGTTTTTACACCAGTTTGTCTATTTTGACATGAGTCTATCTGTGAAATTTCTCCTCTGTTCTCTAAGCTTTCCCTAATAAGTATTTTATTTCACTAAAGGTCTGGTGAGGAAGCTGACTCAACTTATCCTGGAAAGCATTCAGAAAACGTCTCCATAGTCTCACCACATCACTGATTAACTCATTTTCCCTCAAACACCTTTTATAACCTTTCCACCTCAAACACAGTCAATAAAAAGAACAACAGGCAGATCAGAGCAGGAAGATGCCTCATGGATTAGCTCATTTCCAGCTTAGCTCATTTGGTTTGAGTGTGGTACAAACTACTTTCATTAGTGTTGCATATGTCCTATGTGCATTTTTTTGTGCAAGTTTTTATTGGCTGTTAAAACTTTTACAACATCTCAACTTGTCCTATCAGGAAACGCTTACTTCCTGCTTAGAGCGCATCACTATCATTTACAGAAAAGTCATGTTGTATAACTTTTATTTAAAACATTTTTCATCTGTATATATATTGCAACTTGCCTTGCAGTTGACACTCAACTTTCTAATAACTTTGTGTATTTATAACTTGAAATGTCTTCTTGAAAATTCATCCCCCTATTCAATGTCCTGCAGAAGATTTCAGTGACTTGTCAGTAAGATTAAATGTTTCTTTTGTTGCACATTATATTAGTGCTTAATATACATGCAAATCATAATATTAACCTCTTAAAACTACAAGCTAACTTTTCAATGATATTAATACATTACAGATGGCTGAAAACAACACAACAAACTACTTCATGATTAATTAGTAGTTGTTGAGGATGCTCTGAAATCCTCCATACACACTTAAGTCATTAAAATGATGTACTTGCTGGTACCATGGTGGTTGGTTAATCAAATTGCCTTTTTTTCTTTTTGTCAGACTCATGTTTTGGTCAAGTTAATTTCTATACTATACCGAGTTTAAATGAGGATTTTTATTAATTCCCGGGAAAAAAACAAAAAAACAATCAAAAGAAACTTTATGTAACAAAGTAATTATCGTGCTTGTTAAACCATGCGTTTACCACGATTAACCACTTTTTCTGTCAATTACATTTTTTGGTTACATTTTTTTCAGCCACAAATCAGTTCTAGTGTTGGCATTAAATGGAACCTATTTGACAAAGGTCTCAAAAAACATCACAATCTAAATAAAAAAAATATATATATTTACATGTATCAATATGGAGAAAGAGTTGCAAAGTCTTTCGAGGGCTTGGGGACTCCAGTAATCCACACTGAGAATCACACAACTTCAAAAAGGGGAAAACATGGAGCAGTACAGTCTTAAATTTAATTGTGACATTGAGGCGCGATCTTTACCAGACATCGGATGCTCCAAAGCCCTCCAAAGTGGGAGTGTTTGTTGCCAACTCTTATAAAGCCATTTTTAAGAGAAGGCCAAACAACTCTTCACCAACAATGTAAAAGCTACGTCCAGTTGTCATAAACAACCGAGGTCAGCTATCACTGCCAAGGATTGGCACAAAGGGTTGGGTTGTTTGGGATCTGATGGCATGTTGACATGTTGGAGTGGAACATCCCAGACAACGGGTGTAAGCGCTGGTGCAAAAGTTAATGAAAACATTTAACCAGAATCATCACAATTTTGTCAAAGTCTGGTATGTTTTATATTCTAGCACAACAAAATGTGTTCACTCAACGTCTGAATAGTTTACTGTTGATAAGACCACATTAGCCACTTAAGAGACCATTACATAATTGAAGTCTACAAGGACAAAAGAGTGTGAAAAGCTTTGTAACATCAGCTTTTAAATGCGGTGAGGTGTGTGAACGTGGCAGCAGGCTGGAGCCGCTCTGGGCTTCATTAGGCCCGTCCACCATCACTGACTGAAGCAGTAAATTACCTTGCCTGATCTCTGCGGTGTAATTGGTGACACATGCAGCCTTAAAGCTCTTCTTCTGGCCCTCCCTCCGTCTTCAGGTCAAAACAACAGTAAGGATCAAATGTTTGCCTCAGCGAATAAAACAAGTGAGCAAAGAAGAGGGGGGAAAGTAAACTGGAGGAAAATCAAAAGTGACATTCTTTCTTTTATTCCAAATGTTTACTCTTTTCTTCTCAAGAGAGCAACGCACACGCTGCGTCTATTCAACGCCGCAGCAGGATTTCCAGTCTTCCAGATCTGCCCCATCCAGCATTCCCTCCACTGTACACAGTGTCTCTCTTTTAAACGCATTACACAGTGCTCTGGGTCCTTTTCAAAGCAATAAAGCCACGATGGGCTCAGGTCTGGTTCATGCTAACATAAACAATCCTCCCTCTACTTCAAAAGACAAACAGAAAGAGAGGCTGAAGAATGGGCTGCTGGGCTTACAGACAGTGTCTTCGTTTGTGATCCATGGCAACAAAACGAGCTCGGATCCAAACAGAGTGCATAGCTTTAAACAGTTTATCACAACTTTGAAATAACGATGGAAAAAGATTCTAATACCTTGAGTCTTTGATGATTCCATCACAGCATAGAGTTCTGCAGTTTCAGAATCATTTCTCCAGCTTGTAAACGTTTTTTTATGGAAGGCATTAAAAGGCATTATGTAAGGTGGGGGAACCCATCTGAACAGAAACATATGTGCGTGGGTCTTTTCAACAGCACAGGTGAATAAATAAAGAGAATGAAACTAAAATGAGATGGTTATTATTATTGGCAAAGATGTGTGAAAAATGTTAAAAAAATAAAATCCTTTCTTATTGTCGTAGCAAAATCCAGACTAAAAGACAATAACTTTTGTGAATTAGGGTACATTAATTCATCCATCATTGTCATTGTAGGGGAGGTGGGATACATCCTGGACAGGTCATCAGTCCACTACAGGGCAACACAGTAACACTCAGGATAGACATCAATGAAAACAGACGCACACACACACACACGCACGCACATACCTAAGAGTAACACGTTAACCTAACAGTCATGTTTTTGTGGTGTGGGAAGAAGCTGCAGAACCCAAACAGGAAGCATGCATACATGTGGAGAACATGCAAACTCCATACAGAAAGATCACAGACCAAGATTCAAACGAATGAAACAACAGTGAGATACTACGCCACCTAGAGCCACACACTGATTGAGAGAGGGCTTTAGGAAAAAAATGCTGAGTGCTTGCTGGTACTCAAGGTGCTTTGTACAACCTCCTTTTCCTGGAGCTCAACCCTTATTCTTCTACTATTACATTTTACAAGGTTAGAACATATCAAGAAAGGAATCTTTTATCATTCCTTTTAGTTTAATCTCTCTAGATCAATGGTTCTTAACCTTTTTTGAGGTACCGAACCCCCCAGTTTCATATGCACATTCACCGAACCCTTTTTACAAACAAAATACTTTGCGGTATTCTGATTTAGTAATGTAGTTATATTAGTTGTGTTACCACCCCACGCCATTAGAGGCAGTAGCAACTCCGAAAAGATGCGACTGATGAGCAAATTTAGATTGTAGAATTTGGTAAAAACGATGAGTTTTGCTGAAGTAATTAAAGACACAAGTTCAAATCCATGCTGAGAGTGGAGCTCCTTCAATCAGGGCTCCTCCGCAGCTCTGATTGGCTAAGCAATGTAACGTGATCCTCTGATTGGCTAAGCAATGTAACCTGATTCTCTGCAGCAAGTGATGGCAAAGCTGGGCGTCATCACGACTTTACACAAGTGTCTTTACTTCCGCGGCAGCAGAGGCTCCGCCGAACCCGAGACCGACTCACCGAGCCCCTGGGGTTCGAACCCAGGTTAAGAACCACTGGTCTAGATACTCCTGGATAATCTCTTGTGCTCCACATATTTCACTGAGAATTTGGATTTTGGGCCCTGGAATAATCTTGAATATGCAAACTATTTCTGAGTTATTTTGAGTTTTTAACTTGCTGACAAACCTGATGATTTGATAGTTTCTGTCTACTGGTAGCATCCATCCGATTTTTGGTTAAACTGACAACCACATTTTTGGACTGCAGGAGGAAGCCAGAGTACCAGGAGAGAACCCATGCATACACAAGGAGGACATAAAACCCCATGAAGACAGACCCAAATCCAGAACCTTCTTCCTGAAAGACAACAGTTTTACCAACTACACCACTGTGTCAAACCCCACCTGGAGTTATTGTTGCATTAATTCATAATCCCATGTGAACAAAGCACAAGGTTACACTTAAAGTTGTAGTATGATATAACAAATTCCACATGTTGATATGTGTTATATCAGGATACAAAAGGTTGTTTCTTCACACTAACGGTTTCTGTACAGACTTGGGGCATTTCAATCTTGTTGCTGTACTTCTTTAACTCTGAGCTTTGGAGATGTTCTTTACCTTTCTTACCATCCTTCACGCTTTGTAAAGCAGAAAGATAAACTTGGATCTTTGTCCAGCTCTAGTAATTGTTGCTCTTCCAGTGCATATTGTCAAGATGGATGCCAATGAAACTGGCATCTCTGGCATAAAATATTTCTTAATGTAGATTTTTTCCCCCCAAATGAATAAATGTACTCAAAGTTAAAACCAAATATGTTTTTTTTTTCTTGTTTTGTCATGTGAGGTTATGACACATTACATACCATCACCAAGGTGCCAATAAATATTCTGGGTACAATAAACTTTAAAATATGCATGACCATAAAAAGAGGTGCAATACTTATCCTGCGGTTTTCTCTCTCTCTCTCTCTCTCTCTCTCTCTCTCTCTCTCTGTGTGTGTGTGTGTGTGTGTGTGTGTGTGTGTGTGTGTGTGTGTGTGTGTGTGTGTGTGTGTGTGTGTGTG
>CAEGAF010048620.1:0-73033 GCA_903067075.1 Micropoecilia bifurca
AATCTCAGCTCAAATTAACCGCCGGGGTCCGAGCGCCAAACCAATGTTCATTCTCGTCATTAAATCTTTTAATTGCCTGGTATTACTTCGGCCCTTTTGCTTAGCAGGCCTTTATTCTTTGGAGGGATATCTCAAAAACCCCTATCAATCAAATCTGAATCTGGCCTCTGACCTCCTAGTCATCCCCACTCCTCGGGCCTACAACCCATACTGTTCTCCCTGCATTCTCAGGTCAACACACAAGTGTTAGGTCTCACCTTTCCTCTGGCCTCGGCCCCGGCCTCAGCCCTTTATTTTGGGGAGAATATCCCTAATCGGTTATCGAGATGTTCATCGAGTTCACATCAAATCTCAGCTCAAATTAACTGCCGGGGTCCGAGCGCCAAACCAATGTTCATTCTCGTCATTAAATCTTTTAATTGTTCCCCTTTTGCCCGTCTGAGTCTTTCCAGATTGAACTAAATACCAATCAACTCAGCAACATCTCACAACTAGAAGGTGAAGTTGAGCATTAACTTGATCTGCAGATACATTTCTTCAAGTGATGAAAAGATTTATTATAATACTAAATACATTTAAAATTATATATCGTGATAGGGCAACTTATTCTTTTGATTTGTACCCACACTTTTTTCCAAAATTGTATATATATATATATATATATATATATATATACATATATATATATTTTTTTTATATATATATATGTGTGTGTGTGTAAATTAAATAATTAAATCAAGTTGATTAAACGAGCTGTTATCATTCTGCTGATGTTAAAACTGCAGTAATATTAGCAAATAAGAGGCAAACAATAGATTGGTTTGCTCATATGCTGCAGGAGAATCTCAGCAGACTGTTTAGAAAAGCTGGCTGTGCTCTGGAAACGACTCTGGAGTCTCTGCAGATGATAAGTCGGGTAGAAAGACACTCAAAATAAGTCAAGTTCTGCTGGAGGTTTTTCTTCTTTGTCACTAAACGTATGTGAAAAAATATGAGGAATTGCTGTGAAGTCAGTAAAGTGTTTTGAGATGACATGTTGTAAATTGGTGCTATATGAATCATTTGAACTGAACTGAATAAATAAAACAGCTTCATAAAATGAACAGCATGATGATTCTGAGCGTCCTTTTCATAAGACTAATAAAAATTGACTCCAGTCAGAGGCAGCTTTACATTCACTGAGATACAGACTGCTACAGTCTTTCTGTCTACGGCCATCACTATCTAAGTCTCAGTGGACAAATTTGTGTTAGATGAGTTACAGCAACATTTAAGGTTACTTTTGAAATCAATAAAGCTTTTTTAATCGAACTGAATACAAATTACTGCCATATTTTAGAAACTGCTTAAAGGAATGAAATCTACATAACCTTCCTGAAGGAGCGCCATCAAATTGTAACCAAAAGTCGGGTCTTCAGTTTACTTAGAAACCAACATGCAGCTTTTTTAAAAAAATTTGACCATCTGCTTTTCAGCTACGTTTTCAAAATTTCACAAGATTGAAGAAGAATGACAGCTACAGATTTGAAAACTAGAAAACAGGAAAACTCCAGCTTTAGTTCTTTTCATGTGTTTGATTTCACTTTTTTCCCAGCCTTCTTAAATGGCACGATAACTGTGAGATCTGAGAGCAGGATCAGGCAGAGCGGGGCGGGAGCTGCATGGGCCGACCGGGCGGCTCTCTTTCATTCCTTCCTTTTCTCCACTCATCTGCCTTTGATGTCCTTTCATTAATTTGCCTTCTGCTCACTCTTCTTCTATCCACCAGGCATGGACAACTTCCCTTTTGTCCACTGCCAGCCTGCCTCAGCTTCTACATCCGTGAAGTTCTGTTTTTTTATGACTTCATTACCAGTCGTACACATGCAACTGTGGCGGTCCGGTCATTGAAAATCACATCTGAACCACGTTTCCAGGGCAAGAGCCATGGTTTAACATAATAGTGCTTTCAGATCCAGAAAAATGTGGACAAAAAAAAGTTTTGTTTTTTTTTTTACTTCTCATTAGTCAGTCAGGAGGAAAAGTAGGTTGTCAGCTTTTTGGAAAAAGTGTTCATTTTCTTATTTTTCATCACAATGTGTCCACATATAACTCCAAATTAACAAAGGTGTGACATTTTCAGAAGAGGATAAACGTTTTGGACTTACTTAGGGTCTAGAAGTTTATGATCAAAAGGTGAGTAAACAAATAATTAGTTCAAGGTGATCACACTTATGCAATCAGTGCAATTTCTTCTTACAGATCTGTTTGCTTTTCAAATAAAATGTAAAGGATATTTACAAAATGTAAAAAATGCAGTATAGCGATTGAGTCTGTAAGTCCGCTCTGTCGCAGGCCACGAATGTTCTAACATATTACATAAAACGTAAAACAAGACAGCACAAAACTCGCTCATAACAATGAGCACCTTCACAACAATCAGTGTTGAATAACACCCAGCCATTGTGCTCAGTTATGAAACCAATTCTTCCATTGTCTCAGAGAGAAAACAATTGAAATCTGGGTCAGTGGGGTATGGTACGCAAGGGAGAAGAGGCTCCCAACATTTCTGCACAGGGAGACAGTTGAGCTACTTGACAATAGTCAAGCAGAAGCGTTTCGACTACATGCTCCTTCAACTGGTTATTGTTGTTAACTAAATCCCTCAAGGCCACAACAATCCCATTAGTCGCCATTTGATTCAAGTTAAATATAATGAAATGAATAAATGCATTTAAATAAGGGAGTGTGAACAATGGTTTGGTGGGAGAAGATGTTGTAAGAGTATCTATTTGTCAGTTTTGAAAATAAATGTTTGAATATGCATGTCAAATATTAAATTATATTTCAATGCATGAAGGAAGACATAATAAAACACTAAATATTTGCTTCATACCACCTCTATAGGGATACCTCAGGGCTGCATGAGAATCTACAGCATAACTTCTGTCCTTCGGCCACTAGAGAGCAGATTCATCCTGGCCCTTTAATAATAACTGCTAATGATATCTGTATTTGACAGGATTTAAATGTATTTGTTCGTTATTCATAAATCAAATAAAGGGAGCATCATGCTTTTCTGTTTGTTTTTTGTTTATTTGTTTTTTGCACCTGAAGTAACTAATTTTGCTTCTCACTTTGACGTTTGCCTCAGTTACGCAACTAGACACGATAGAGCTCAGGTGCTCTGTGTGGAGTTTAGTACAAAAAGAAGAGATTTTCACAATCATCTAAAGAAGATATTGTTTTCTCAAATGTTATGATTGTTAAGTTTTACTGTGCAGTCACAATATTTCAGAATCAGCTCTTAATGTTTTCATTTAAGAACTGGTAACTACGTTATATTGTATTAATACTTTTTTCTTTAACCAGTATCTTTTGGGTAGCATTTAGATTCACAAACAGAAAATATTTTGAGAAATTTCCTTGCAGCACTGAACTTCCTTTTGAGTTGGTTAACAGCACAGGATGGTTCAGGATGGTTCCTCGAAAGCACCATGTCTAGGGGACTGAAATAGGAGTATGATGGCATAAAGAGATTTTGGTTCGTTATTAACAAGCTGCTCCTGATTTGCAGACACTGACATCTAGTGTTACAGCTGCTACTTTCACTCATTTGGGAGAAAAATCGTGTTATTTGAAGTTACAGTTTTTCCGGATTGCTTCTGTGCAGCTGCCAACATCAACTCCACATTTTCAAAACAGTGAACGGCGTTGTGAATTCTGGGCAAACATCTCAACTTTTCTCTCTTTTCTGTCCAAAGGACGTAAATCCAGAGGAAACGTTGAAAACCTAATTTATGCTTCAATATTCTATTTTAGAACATAAGGGCTTTCTGACGGCAGCTATTACTACCAAGTACAATTTAACATGCTGACTCAGGCCTGTAGAAAATGAAATGAGGTTCCATATTGTGAAAAAAGGTCAATGTTGTCATGATATCCATCCATCGATCAACTATCTTCTATCCCTACAGTATCGTGAGGGAGTCTTGTGCCTGTCTAAATATTATCCATTCAAAGAGCTGGCAATATTCTTTATTTTATTTTATTTATTGCATTTTCTTTCTGAGAAGTGAAGAATGTAACATTGGAATGAATTGCTGGTACGCCCATTTCTAACCTGGTTAACTGTTTTTAATGTTTTTGGCATTAAAAAAATGCTTTTTTTCCCCCTCAACCAGATATTTTTTTAATATTTTGAAGTCTGTACATTGGGAGCAGAGTGGAATCAACTTCTTTGTTTTTCTGCATCAGTTGGGATAATTAAGCTGTAAAAGATTTACTTTTAATTGTTTTTAAAAAGCCTCATAAGTTCTTTGCATATTGATGAGGTCAAAAATTGCTTCTACAAGCTCGTTGCTAATACCCTTTCTTCTTTGTATTTGGTTTACAACCATTGAAGAAAATACAATGCTTTTCTATGTATTTCATGGTACTTTAAACCACAGAGGTGTACATTACTTCTTTTCCGTGGCTGCATGTTTATTTCCTCCCATCTCAAACATAAATGTGCAGTAAGTGATTCAAAACAGCTGTCAAATAGAGGAAGAATTTGTTAATTTTTGTCATCATTCTCCAGTTTATTCACATTTTTCCAAAAAGGAAGGCTGAAATGGAGGAAAAAAGTAAAGGAAAAACAATTCAAAGTGGACCCAGAAATCAAAGAGGCCACATGGTGGCAGAATGGGACAGAGATTGGAAACATTAATGGCTCTATCAGCCTATCTGACAAACACACAGTAACCCAAAAAAACAGAGCATTTTAGTAATGGAAGATTTTATGTTACACCCAAATTACCTACTATTGTAAAAATAAATAAATAAATAAAACAAATGGAAAATACAGCGGCACCATATGATTGTAGCTCAAGACGAAAACAACACAAACATCAAAACAGAATCCTGAGTGCTTCACTGAGGGATGTCTTCCACTGTTCTGACCTTTCCTGAACTCTTTTTCTCTTTGCATCCGGTCACCTCACTCAGGCACAAAAAGCAGCTGCAGGAGTTACAGAAAACAAATCCAATGAAAAAGAACGTCCAAAAAACCCATTTTATTAAGAGAAAACAACTAAGTGTTGCACATAAAAGGTGCAACATACGTGAGAAAAAACAGTTCAACAATAAATGACAGGGAAATTTCATACACATTAAAAATCAACTTGCAGCCAAGCAAAGCACTGAATATCTTCTTACTCCCGTCTCTATACTTTTGCGCTGCACTGTGCTGGGTTGAAGCCATTAAAGTGGAGACAGAATGTCTAAAATGCTATTGGTTTCACCTATCCCTGCCTGCTGCTGTCTGACTGACCTGTTGGAAGATGGAAGAGGCTGAACACACCCCCATCCCCACCCCTCCTCTCCTTTCTGTAGCCAAGCCATTAGCCATGAATTATGGTGCTGCTACCATCACGGCCAATTGTCTGGACGAAACGCAGACTCTGTCTGACTTACCGCTGTGTGTTAGCTTGTGCCTGAGCAGCAGGTTCAGGATCATAGGTTGTTTTTTTTTTAACAGCTCCTCGGTTCAGGACAGATGCAGGTAAGCAGATGACTTTTATTAACATAAAAAAGTAGGTTTATGCATGGCTATGACTGCCGATTATGGTTTTTTATTTTCATTTGTCAGAGTCCTCTAAACTGGCAACAAATTCTGTAAATTTTATAGAGTCCACAGATGGAAGATAGACAAGTGTCCAATTTGTCTCATGTGAATTGGAAAGATGGCTTCTGATTCTCAGATTTGCTTTAACAAGTGACTTTCCTAACACAGGACGGCTGGTAAATTTGAAGAGGGAGGGGTGACATCGAAAGAGAGAGTGGAGAGAGCAGCATCCCTGAGCAGGAAAAACTCTTCGAACATATAATCAGGAAACCTACAGGAGCTGATGTGATGGCGGAGTGATGCAGAGAACGGACATTGGTGCACATTATCCTACATTGCACTAAGAAGTGAAGTAAGTGTTCACCATTGGTTTTATTTGCTTCTTATGTAGGGTTTCTGAGCGGCATTAGGCAACTGCAGAGTTTTTCAGCCCTCAACAATGCAAGGCAAACATCAGACAAATTAATTAAAGCTCGTAGTGTAAATACAGAATATTTACTTTGTGGGACCTGCTTGTAGTCTACTTAGATGTAGTTTGTATATGTGGCAGTAATTTTTACTAAAAAAAAATATTGGAACATAATGCAGATAACCCACTCACATTTTGAAAACATATCTGTTTCAGTAAATACTATTATTTGGAGGGAGTGGAAAAGTAAGTGTCTGACAGATTTCTATTTCATACAAGTGAATAAGTGGAATAAGTACAAAAGTATTTTTTTTATATGGTGATTTTATTTATTAAGAGAAAGAAAAGTCAACAGACTAACCTGGGATTCTGTGAAAAGATAACTGACCCTACAGGTAAATTATCAATTTATTTTGATTAACCACTTTTTTTGTTCATTTCAAAATCCACATTCAGACCTTGTAACTACAAGAGCTTTATCATTAAAGTGCTATAACAGTACCTTCTTGACAACACAAAGTAGGTTAAAATAAATCAAAAAGCAACACAGCTCAGAAAGGGCTGCAGGGATATTTGTGAGCCATTGGGACATCAGCACAGAAAACCATTATCCACAAAAAAAAACAAAACAACATTGAACAGTGGTGAAGCTCTAAGTCCGCATCAATGACTCATCCGATTTAACTCAATTTTGTTCATTTACGTAGCTCCGATTATCAGCAAATCAATTCAAAGTCAGTTTGATGCTTCACAATTTGATTCAAATTTTTAAACACTGCAGTCAAATTTAGTTTATTTTGCCAACTGATGAAACCTTCTAAGGAAATCGAACTAGTCGCATTGAGTTCTTGACTTTGCAGCAATCTCTGATCCCGATAATACATTTGGCAACAGTGGAAAGGAAAACACCCCTTTAACGGGAAGAAATCACCTGCAAAGCTTGGGTCAGAAAAAAGAAAATCATGCTGAGAGGTGATGTGATTCTTCAGAACTGCTTTGCTTTTTTAAAGTACCTGGACAACCTGCCATTGGCTAAAAAACATTATTTTAAAATAAAAAAAATGGAGTGGCCTAGTCAATGACTAGACATAAATTTGACAGAAATGTTAACTTAAAAAGAGGACATTCAAATTTGAAAACTGTAATGTAGCTAAATGAAAACAATTCTGCAAGGCAGAGTGGGTCACATTATTGCAAAGACTTGCTGTTTGACTTGTTATTTACCAGGTGTTGTTCCAAACACTCAGTGGCAGAACCAGTTCTTAAGGGGATGTCTGATATTACTATTTTTTTGAAACTGTGATCTTGTTCATTTTATGAAACTGTTATTTAAGAAGATGTATAAACAGAACACATTTTAAGGGAGCAATTACTCTTTCACTGCTCTATAAGTTACTTTATTAAAATGCATAGCTGAGCTGGTCACACTCTTAGTTATTTTTTTTCTAAGTACACTTTATATTTGTTTCAAACATAAATAATTATTGCATGTGCTTATTTATCTGCCACATAATCACAACCACTAGAAGATGTAATCATCCTTCAAGTATTCATCGCTTCATAGTGAGAGCCGAGGTACCTCACAGCATCAAATCGTCTTTTGTAACTTTCTAACAGCAGCAGTTTGTTGCACTTTAACATTTAACCAGGGATTTATTAGCTTGTTATGAGCTGAGAGCGCAGTAGCCAGATGGTTGCTGTTGATCTTGTTACAAAGGTAGATGTGAGAAGACCATTACTTGGTTCACAGCAAACACACACACACACACACACACACACACACACACACACACACACACACACACACACACACACACACACACACACACCACTGGGTTGTTAATCTGCACACCCATCTCAGCACCTGTTGCTCCTGAAGATGTTAAGTGGTAGATAATCCTGAATAATTCTGTACACATCGACTAAGTTTGTGTATATAGGAGTTAAGAGTGAAGTTGAGACCATTTTTGCAGGGACACATGGGTTTGCATACTAACAGACCACTGATGCATAGGGTAATAAGTGAAGAACATTAATGATTGACCAAACCTGTTCTGCACAATCTGTCAGAGGCCGTTGCCAAGAGCTGCAGGACAGGTGACAGGATTGCTGCATGTTCAACAGACAATGTGGGCTTATATAAACCATCCTGGCCTGCATATAGATGTCAAAAGTGATCTTTTTCATTTTTTATGCTCTCAGCCTGTTTCCGATGAACAAAGATTGTCATGATTGTTTGATGAGTGAAAATGACAGACTTTAAATGCAAGCTCACATAGTTCTCCCCATCTGTATCTCTGAGCTCTGTGGCTGTATTTCAGTGCTTTCAGCGCATTGAAGGTTATTCTGATACTGAAGAAACATGGTGGGCCTGAGAAACCGTTCCACCTGGGAACCGTTGTTGCTAAAGGCCTCATGCATCAAGTCGTGTGCCAATGGTTGCTCCATGGGCATCACTGCACAACTCACGTATGCCAATGCCGACACAGAGTCTGTGGAAGGTGAGTTTTTGGTAAAGCTCTTAAGGCTAAGGTTTGTGTTGCAGTAGTTTTCTCCAAGTTTTATGGGGAAATAAGATATTTTGTAATTTAAAAAGAGACTTTTGCAGAAATATCTGCTGGAAATTGTAAGAAATAAGTAGAGATGCAAGTTTAGATCCCTGAGGAACACCACAGTTATGCTTGATCCTGTAAGATCACGTCTTTTAATGCAACAAAGTTTGCATTTACTAAAAAACAAGTTATTTCTTTAAGTAAAAAACCCAGCAGTTTGAGTCGTCTCAAACTGCTGGTTTTTTTTTTTTTCTCGTTTACTTCATGTATTCACAGTTCAGCTTGCAGAATTTGCCAAGAGATTCTTTCACAACCCGGCATTGCTGTCTCTCTGTGTTTAGGTGTGTTTGTGTACCCTCTTGAGGAAAAGGAGGTTGTGGTGGGATTTGAGGCCATGATTGCAGGGCGGCTGGTGGGAGTGCAGATCCAGAGCAGAGGAAAGCTGAAGGACTGCTGTTTGGAGTGCTGCCCTGGATCTAGTCTTGATGGACACTATGGGAGCCGCCAGGAGTGGAGCTGCTGCTGCGGGATGTCTGGCCTGGACATGCAATGCACCAACGGTGAGGACAAGGGAGACCGTGAAAGACGCATCAATTCATGTTGTTGTCATAAAAGAAATGTTAGGGATCCTTTGAAGGTGGTTTTTAGTTGCATATTGTAATTAACCAAAAATAATTTTCAGACAGACATAAATAATTCTATTTTGATTAATCCAGATTTGATAAGATCTAAACAAGCCGTCTCTTTGCTTGTTGCTGAATTTCTAATACCGCATTGTGAGTTGTTTTGTTGTGTTGACTGTACTGCTTATTTTCCCTTCAATTTGGTAAAGTCATCCAATACCTTGTAAAAGAAAACAGCACTAAAGCATAATGTTTCCCTCTCCATGCTTAGCTGTGGGGATTTGTCTTCTCGAGTCAAGTTTATACCAAAAAGTTTCTTTAATTCATACTTTGTCTAAATCATTTGGATGTTCATTTGCAAATGTGCCACCACAACAAGATTTCCATTTTTCAAAGCATACCTACTGCGCTTCAGTCGAGTTTCTTTAAGACTGTGGTTCAAACTGCCTTAGCATCATTACCAAGCTTCTCTCTTGTAGTTATGGACCCGTCCTTCACTCCATCTTCCAAGATCTTTCATGAAAGGTGACTGACGGTCACTTCATAATAATCAAACCAACACCTTTTCCCCAAGCTGCTTGCTGACTAGTTTTGCACCCCATTCTGGTCTTGTGCAGCTTTTGCCTCTGAAATACTCTGGTCTTTATTCTTGGTGGTGGAGAGATTAAAAATGACAAGACCGTTTCTGTGGATATTTTATCGATGTCAGTATTTTGATCTAAGGACACCTGATTTTGGATGAAGACCTGGAAAGAACCACATTCATTGTGGGTTGTGGAGTCATTGGCCCTATGGACATAGTGTCCGTCATCATCAGCACCACACTAGAACTCCCTACTATGGAAAACGGAGCTATTCGCATCGTCTACCCAACGCTGCTTACTCCGGTTGTAACCGGCCACTTGACTGCAAGCAAAAGTGAAAATGGAGGCAAGTCTGAGGAAACTGGGTAATTATATTTGCTTCTTTCTACAATGTGAATAAAAAATGAATAGGTGTGTCATGGATTGATAACTTGTATAAGTAATTTCTTGTTTTAGAGCAACCAGCTGCTTCGGTGCTACATCAGGGAAGCAGGATCGGGCCTCAGACTCAGAGCAGCAGTGCTCTCATGGCCTCTTTTCCAGACCTGCTGTCAATCTGGCACCGTATGAACTCAGCTTCCAGCTGCTGGTCAGAGGCGCCTGTCTGCTGGCTGGTACTGTCTCGTCTACTGAAATAAGTCTGATTCTGTAGTTCTTGACTAAATGACTATGAAATGCTCAAACAGGAGCTTACAATTTAATTATTGAGCTGCAGAGGAAAAACCTGACACGCAACATAGCCAACGCAAAAAAATGTGAAGCATAAGGGAGGAAAAAGATTAGCTAGTAAAATTTACCCTGCAAATTCTGACTAAATTACCTTGAAGCATTTATTTACACCCTTTGATTTTGTCTCATATTTCATCATGTTACCTGAAAACGGAACCACACTCTTGAATTCAGTCTTACACACTGAATAAAATAATCATCATAATATTTCTTTTTCTCCTTGATGACATTTTACCTTGCTTTAGGCTTGGAGAGCCGTACACATGCCCTGAGAGCAGATGCAGATCCTAGTGCCCAAAGTGCATCTGCCACCTATATTACTTTGGCTCAGGAGCATCCATATGATAGACACATAGAGATAATATTGCACCTCAGTGGTGAGTAAAGAGTAAAGACAATCTGCCAGTGAAATGTTTGGAAACACATCCTGATTTATAAGCACGAGGCTACCTTTTTAAATGCATCATCCTTCCATAGAACCTCACAGTCCATTGGTCATCCTGGAGAAAGGCAGACTGTCATTCAGCCAGTATGAACAACAGATCTGCTCTCGCCGGGATTACATTCGATACACGCGCAAAGACTCAGAACCTGAGAGAAGGGTAAGATATTCTTACGAATGTTTTTTTTCTCTCCTTTACCTGTTTATCTTACGTCCTTCTAACCTGCATGTGCTATCTTTGCTGTCGGGAAGCTGGAGTACATCCGTAGACGACACCACAAAGACATCATCTGCAGCCCCGTCCTCATGCTCAATTTCTGTCCTGACTTACTGTCTGAGCCTCTGGAGCTGCACAAAGCTACTAGAGAGTTGCTGTTCCTGATCGATCGCAGCGGCAGCATGAGTGGCACTAAAATACAGCGTGTGAAGGTCAGATGCACTGAAAACTGCCAGAAAGTAGTTTATTTTAGGTTTTGAGGTAGAATATGTCGTGATGTCACGCCAATGTGTTGCTTCCCCAGGAAGCCATGGCAGTGGCCCTGAAGAGTCTACCCACTGGTACGATGCTCAACATAGTTGGCTTTGGGACCACCATCAAGCCTCTGTTTACCTCCAGCAAGCTCTGCACTGATGTCAGTTTTACACAGTGATGTTTGTTAGAAATGTTTCCTACCAGTGTCTTATTTACCAGGTCAGTCGCATTAATTAGCAACCCCAAGTCAATATATTTAGTCTTCACATAAATTAATATTCTATTGTGGGCAATCTTCAAATCCAACCTTTATTTTGAGCATATAATTTCAATGGGGAGAAATATTTAGTGTTAAGATTTTTTTTTTTAAGCAAACCCTCTTCAGAGTAGATATAAGTTTTATTTCTATACTTTAACTCATTAAGTTGTCCCGGTGGATAAAGGGTTTGTTTTCTGGAGACAGGATTTGGCTTACCCATTAAAGAATTGAGCTGAAATTACAGTTTGGCTTGCGACTAAAATTCTCAGTGTGAGATTATCCCACAGCGGTAAATATGAATATATTTTAAAGCTTTAAAGCTTTACAACAACTTCACTAGAGATGCTAAGAACAGTGGCAGTGACCTTCACTCTAAGTCTGTAAGAAGCAGACAGTGAGTTCACAAGATTGCAAATCCATCCCTTGTTAAAAAAAAAAGTCGTAAATTCTTCTTTTTTATGCGAGAGAACATACATGCATCATTTAGTTCTTGTAACCTGAATGTCGATGTTGTTTAACAACGCTGGATCTGTGCCGCTCTCCAATCTGGCCACAGGGTTTCTTCTTGGGTTGCCTTAGTAGCAGAGTATCAGGTTTAATCCAGACCAGGGACTGGAAGGACAAACAGTCTTTGCACATTCTCCACACCATATGGTGGCCTTTCATGCATTTTCACTCGAGATGTCCTTCTGGCTCCTGTTCTACCAGGGATGATTTTTTTCTACAGTTTGTTCTAAAGCAGGTGCTAAGCTATATGTGTGTGCCGTCTTTATTAGAGAGGGTCTGATTCGATTATTTTCCCCGTAGGTTAATAGGAGCGTTTAACATCAAACAATAAAACAGTTTAATTTGCTGATTGTTCTGGCAGTCAGTCGGATCAGGTGCCGTCTACTGCTTTGATTGCATCCATATATTTTTTATGCGCTACATACATACATCCAGGTGACTCAGATGCAGGCCTATGAGTACATCCAGAGGATGAGAGCGGATATGCGCGGGACCAACCTCCAGGGGGCGCTGTCCTGGCTCTACCAGCAGCCCATGCAGCGTTCATATCCACGGCAGGTCTTCATCATCACTGACGGCTCCATCAGCAATGTGGCTAAGGTGCTGGAGTTGGTTCGCAGAAACACATGTGCTGGCAGGTACGGAAACCGTGTGCGAACATGGAGAGGAAAACAACGTTTGAATGAGGGGGTATTATGTCACACTGTCGGAAATTCACAGTGGACAACAGGTGAAGTTATGGAATTATTGTGGAGATAGAGAAATAAAAATAATTTTTAAAAAAAGGTGGGACACATATTGCGGAATTGAGCTGAGAAAGTGAAAAAGGAAAATAAATAAATAAATAAATCAGCCCCGCCCCGTAATCCCGTTAAGTGCTTTGCTCTGCAGTAAGAGTCAGGCCCGTCAATTCCCCCCATGCAGAATAACTCCATTTCTACCTCATTAGTATTCTCCTGGTGGACTGACTCTCTCCAAGGCATCTCAGCTGTGTCTTTGAAACGTCTGCGCGTGTTTTTTGCTCTTTATTCTCAAACCTGATTGCAGTTAATATTGCAGCCAGATGTGAGTGGGAGCCTGTTTGATGTTTTGAAATCCAACTCTTTAATATCCGGCTCGGCTCTCTTAGATGCTTTGGCCTCGGCCTCGGACCCCGAGCCTGCAGGAGGCTCCTTCAGGGAATTGCCAAACTGACTGGAGGGACCACAGAGTTCTTCGGTGATGAAGAAAGACTCCAGCCCAAGGTCAACACCAGCACAGCACTGCCATCTACTGGAGAAACATGAACCACACAGCAGCTACAGTTAAATTCTTGCTATTTTTTTGTATCGACATGACAAGTTCATCATCATATGACCGGTTAAATAGTTTAGATGACAAAGGTTTTGGGCAGTTTCTTCAGAGTCAACTCGTACAAAAATGTCTTGAAATTGGAATACTATTAACTACAATAATAATAATAATAATAATAATAATAATAATAATAATAATAATAATAATAATAATAATAATAATAATAATAATAAACCAAAATACAAAAAAAAACATTTGAGAAGAAAATAAAAGTAACAACAGGGCAATGAGATTAAACGCAATGATGAATAATTTAATGCAAAACAAAAGTTCAATGGAGATAATTCTACAGAACTGGTGTCTGACCAGTTGAGATTGTGGTGCAGTCAGAATACAACAGACTGAAAACCTCACATTTTGACTACGGTCATTAGGAGAGCTGGCATTTATCTTGCTGCAGTGGCCAAAACTGAGTCCTGAACTTATTGCGATTTGGTTCTCAACTCTGTTGTAGTTAATCAAGTCTCTAAAGAAGGCCTTTGAACCTGTTCTGACGGATGTTCGGATTGACTGGTACCTCCCAGAGAACATGGAGGCCCTCCTTTCACCCAATGAAATTCCTCCTTTGTACCCCGGAGATCGCCTTGTTGGATACTGCACTCTTTATGACATGACAAATTTCAAAGCAAAGAAGACAGAGGTATGGCTTCATGATTTGATTTGGAGTTTGACCTTTTGTACATTCACAGACTGAATGTTAACTTGCCTTTTCACAAAAAAACAGTGAATACTTACAGCACCCTAACTGTTAATTCATATACAATATATTTGTGTACTATATGAGTAATCCACTTCACAAGTAGACAAAAGCCTGTTGGTTTCACATATAATCGAAAGCAAACTTATCAATGTTTTTTATTGTAAGTCTGCACAATGGGAAGAAACCTCAAAAAGTAAAAATATGTGCATACATTTTTCTTGTCTTGTCCAGAGCCAAGAAAGGGACTCCAGAGGTGTCCACCGTGACTCTGTGGGTTCTGTTTTCACCCACTCGAATGATGAGCTGTCGCCGCCTCCTTCATCTGAGCTCATGCCTGTGGTGACGCACTCCGACAGAACCGAGCTGGAGGAGGCCCTGAGAGAAATTTCAAGAGAAATTTCATCTGAGTTTTCTTGTGCCAGAGACACTGACCTTGGAATAAGCCCAGGTGACACACAGGTCACTAAGCTGATTTAGATCTGGAGACATTGTTTCCATGGTGTTTCACAGCTGTCTTTTTGACCAAACCAGGTGTGGAGCTGGACTGGTCCAGCGATATAAGGCGGAGGATCCAGCAGAGCTCCTACATTCAGGAGCAGTATGTTCTCACTCACTGCTCCCTGAGCAGCGAGCGAAGTCTTCAGACTCAGTCCAACGTACACATTCATGCCTCAAGCTCTGACTCTGCAGGTGGGGGCTTTCTTTCTGATACCCACTCCTCTGGTCTGGTATTGGAAACAGGGTCTTTACCACAAGGCCTTGAGAGGATGGCCCCTCCAGAGCCATCATCCTTGTCTCGCTGGGCGGACCCAGCATGGCAACAAAACCTTTCAGCGGAAACCCCTGACAACGTTGCTAAAAAGGTGAGAATAAAAGGCTAAGTTTTACCCATTATTAAATTAGATTGAGTCTAAACTTCTTTTGGATTTCCTTCATTTTTGTTTTTGTGCCATCAGAATGGGCATCTGGATGGAGGCGATGAGTCTCAAAGGAGACAGAAAGCATTAGCTCGCTCCACAATGGCGGCAAGGAGTTTTTCATCACCACAGGGTGAACTGGAAATGCATCGTCTCCGGAGAGCTCTAGAGAGGGTCTCCTTTGACCAGACTCTTGGAGGACGGTTGGATGAAAGTGATGGAGAAACAAGGCCTCCATCAAGAGGGACAGTTTCCCACAGAAGCCTGACTGACTCCAGTGAGTAAGAAAGAGCGCAAAAAATACTTTTCCTAATTCAGTTTCATTACATAGCGTTTAAACCAGATATCAATACACAACTTTTAAAAAGACATGTTTCTTTGTCTGAATATACAACATTAAATCATGTCAGGTCTTTTCAGTGATCACTCAAAACAATGACTTTATTGACCTTAAGTCACCTTTTAACAACTTGGGCAGTATATTTTGGTTGACTGTCCATTTGAAAGACCCATTTGTACCCAAGGTGCATGATCCTGACTAATATCTTGAGCTCTTTCTTTCATATTTACACACATTTCTTCATGAAGAACAATTGTCCATATTGTAGCAAAAATATCCACACAACACAATGCTACAGTGGACCCTTTTCTCTTTTGGATCCTCCAGACGGACTCCTGTTTCCTGCTTCGCCCCTGGACTGGGACAGCCTCACTGACCCAGAGTATCTATTTACTGCTGCTCAGCCGGAAGATCCTCCCCCAGGCCAGTGTCGCTCCATCATTCATGGTCTCCTGAGTGGCAAGCCTGTGTCCTGGGAGGTTACTGTGGACATGGGTCATCTCTGGCCACCAGAAGACCAGGACACCACTGGGGTCAATGAATGTGGAATTGGTGGGGACGATGTAGGAAAGACATGGGAGGAGATCATTCACCACCTGACGGCTCGCTCAGTAATAAGGGACTTTGAAAAGCTGGCAGAAAAAGAGAGCGAAACTGGACATGGTGACGATCGTTACACACACTATGAATGTCACATTTGTTTCCGTGACAACGGAAGTGTATGTGCTGTCACTTACATTTATTTCTGTTCAGGGTCAGGTAAACGGTATCGTATGAAGGCTATTCAGACGAGCAAGCACTGTAACATCATTTGCATGTACACAGCCTTCACCATTACCAATGGCAGCACAAGCAAAGGCTTGGCAGAGAGCACAGACGTCCGAAACACAGGTATGTTCGGAAGTTACATTGGCTTTGAAAAGCTTCATGGTTTCACTTTTTGACAGTGTTGTTTGTACCAAATGTGTAATGCTTTGAAGAAACAAACCCAAAAAGGCCTGCAGATAAAATTGTAGAGGATTCTTCTACACAGTGTTGGATTCCTATCCCTGTTCTTTCACTTCAAAATTATGAGCCATCTTGCATTGGTCTATCAAATAAAGTTCCACTGAACATATCTGAGAGCACAAGGGAGAAACAACCCGTTTGTTTCTGAATTAGCATTTGAATTTTACTCAAATGCTTGTGAGTAAAAAGACGAGGATCATGTTATAATTCAGATGTCAGATTGCTGGTTATGCTTTTCTTTGTGTAGGGATTCATATGGGGAACAGGCAAACTTCTCAGCCAGGAGGTCGCAGGCAAAGGGTCTATTCTGCCGGTCTGGGAAGACGGCGGATCAGTGGCGAAAGTGAAGAGGCTGAAGACACCTGGAACGTTACAGGTAGACCACACCAAAAAGATACCTGCACCTACTTCTTTGAACCAAACTTTACATCAGTGTTTGAGTTTCTTTCAAATAGAGTTGACACTTCTGTCAGCTTACATCTTGGAATATTAGTGAATACTGACAATGATGGCGACACTCAGGGGACACTTATCTTACTTCACAAAACCTTCAGTCTAGGAAAATGCAAAATACATACATTTTTAAAGGTCTTTATTTCCATTCAGCACTACAGTTGTATCTGTCCCTTTTTATTCTACCTCAACACTAACGAGGCAAACTCATTTTAGTGTAATATTGTCCTGCATGCTCAAGGAAAAACAGAAAATACAGTATGATTCATTTTTAAAGTAAAATTCAATTCTTCTAAAATATATAGATATTTTAGAATAAATCTAATATTCACACGATGTTTGAAACATTCATGCTTAATGTTTTCCTTCAATAATCTTATCTCAGACGCAGGTGGATACTGTTCCATGGCTACTGTAACAACAGGGATGTCCTGCAACCGTTCACAGCGATCTATAGAGAGCAAGTCAATGGAGAGCTTCTTTAGTACCAGGTAAAGTTTATATTTTAATCTCTGTGAAACAATATGTAAAAAATCAGTGTGACATAGGTGATAAAGGACTCATAAATGTAGGCCCTAAATAGACTCCAGCACAAGTAATATTCTAGACACAGTTATTTTGGCATCATTAATCATTTGCTGTTCAAGTCCTGTCTGTGCTTGCATTATTTTCAGAGTGACATTTTTTGTTTTTTGCAGGTTCCAGCTGGGTCGACTCAGGTCCTCTATTTCATCCGGAAAGCAGGTTCCCCTCAAATCTCACTGTCTGTCAGCAGAAACCGATAAACAGCCAGAGAGTGAAACTCCAGACTACCAGCCCCTGGTGAGGTGGATCCACATCCAGCACAAGCCACAATATTTTCTTTTTATTGTTAAACATGGTGTAGTTGTTCATGTATTAATGGCATTACATTCGCATTGCTCTATGCTATTAGATACATACTGCACTACAAGTAAACATTGCATTTCCATTGGGAAGTCAAGCAGTGTGATGTCCGGTGTGCCGTTACTTATATCAAGTGAGGATTTTCAGAACCATGTCATCTACTGGTGTTTATCTCCTTTGCTTTGTCAAGTCCAGTCAGTGCAATTATCTTCTCTACCGGGAAATGTTAGACCAGTTTGGTTCCATTGAGAAGCTATTGATTGTAACTTGTACTAGTCTGGTCAGCAAACATGCCTGACTTGAACCCTGTGAAGAATCGGTGGATGATTGTCAAAAGGAAGATGGAAGACACAGGAAGTAAGGGTGCAAATCAAGAACACCTGCTTTGTCATGTTTGTCCACACAAATAAGGAATTTGACTGAAAGTTAAAGTCTAACTAGTTTGTGTCTTGGGTGTGTGGGGACTACAGAGGTATTAGCTACCTTTTTTTTCTACAAGCCCTAGATGGAGGGAAAGTCAGTTCAGATTATCGTCTCTGCAGACCTAATCGTTTGTTGCAGTTTGAACCAGTCCTGTTTTGTGGGTGAGCCTCATGGTGGTGGATGTGCACACAGCGGACTGAATAAGGCCAGTGTGAACAATAACCAGCAGCTCCTCTGGCAGGTTGTGCTCCTTGAGTTGCCTTTAAAAGTACAGCCTCTGCTGGTCCTTCGTCTCATCTCAAGATTGCTGTCAAAGCAACCTTTGCCTCTTTTATGTCAATACAAAAAGTATTGAGTATGTTCCTAACAGTATGTCCAGTGTGTCTTTTCCATTGGTCTTAACACTAATTTATGGTCCTTTTCTTAGGTGCATTTACAACTTGCATCAGGGGCTTTTCTCCTGACGCCGATGTACTCAGAGTGTGTCCAAATCCCGCTGGACCGCCTTAAGAGAGCATCGCCTTACAGCCTCCACCGACGTAGCCTCAGCCCAGCCTTTCGCTGCACTTCTCCCAGCGCTCCCTCTTTGTCCACCTCTGCCAAGCCTCCAGGTGCTCCCACGATTCACCACGTCACCTTTTCTCCTTCCTCGTGCTCTCTGGCCAAACCGGCTGCTCCTCCCTTCCACCACACTCCAGTAGACAACCCTTTGATTTTGGAGTCAAGGCTTCTGCGAAAACATTTGTCGGACCGAGACCCTGTCACCTCTCCCCCTGATCTCCCGAGCTCTGAGGAGGGATCCTTGGAGCTGTCTATGGGCCCCTCTCACAGTCAAAGCCTTGGACAAGCGGACAGCGGCCGTGGTTCAGAGACTGATATATACGAGGGGACTTCAGCAGAGCTAGCAGACCTCCAGGGTAGCAGCCAGTTGGCTCAGGAAGATCTAGAAGGCTCCACCTGGGCCACCGCTGTCGCTCTGGCGTGGCTGGAGCACCGGTGTGCTGGCTACTTCATGGAGTGGGAGCTGGTGGCAGCGAAAGCAGATTTCTGGCTGCGCTGTCAGAAACTGCCAGAGGGAGTGGACCTGGCAGGGCTAAGAGGAGCAGCCAGACAGCTGTTTCTGCTGCTGCGCCACTGGGATGAAAACATCAAGCTCAACATGCTGTGTTATAACCCCAATAATATGTGAGACAGTCAGTTCAAAGGTACAAAAACAGATCTACAGTCATGTGAAATAAATTAGGACACCCCAACTATTTTTTTTTTTAAATGTTGGTTTCAAGAAATGTTCGCACGTTGAGTTGTACTTAGCAAGAAATTTTGATGAAACAAGGTGTTTAGAAGTAAACAAAAATGAAAATTGTTTTCCTCATTAAAAAAAGGAAATAAATGAGCAAAACGCTAGAAGACCCCCACCCACTAATAGCTACTCTTTGCCCCTAGAAATGACTTAAGTCAGCGCTTGTATCCACCTGCCAGTCTCTGGCATTGCTCTGAGGAATGTTTGTCTCACTCCTCACATTCAGCTGAGAGATGTTTGAGGGTGTTCAAGTCACTCCAAAATGTCTCACGAAAATCCGATCCGGACTTTGACTTTCTATTTCTTAATGCTTCTTGGTGAATTCACTGTTAATTTGGGGGGCATTGTCATTCTGTAAGGACCAGTTCTGCTGTGTCTTTAGTTTTTTATTTTATTTTAAGTCATTCATCCTCTGATACGTTTTAGAATAATGGTGGATTCTGTAAGGGTGAGCTGCCATGTCCTGCAATAGCAAGGCATCCTCAAATAATGACACCTCTGTGCTTCATAGTTGATATGAGGTTCTTTTCCTGAAAGGCTGTTTGATTTCAGCCAAACATATCCTCTCTTCTGATGCCAAAATACATTTCATGTAGACTCATCTGTCCGAAGAACATTATTCCAGAAGCCCTGGTGTTTATCTGCATTACCAAATTAAATCTGGCTTTCTGTTTTTCTTAAGAGTGCAAAGAACACTTGTTTTCTCTTTTGGCAACTCCCCTGAGTAAAACCTGTGCCGTCTCACCTTCGGGTTCACTCTCACTTCAACAGACAGGATCGCACCAAACATAAATGACTGAGGTTTAAACTGGGTAAATCACCTTGAAAATGTTGCCTAACAACATTCCAGTCATTTGCACTTGATAAAAAGTAATAAATGTTAGGCAGTCCTAATGTATTCCTAATCAGAAATATAATTTTTATTTAATTTTGTATAAAATGTATTTCTTCTCTTTCTTTAGTTTTATCTTATGTATATTACTAGAATGACCTGATATGAAATATCCAAATGCCCAAGCTCAATAGAAAGAGAACTAGGCAGTTATAGGGTGTCTTACTTTTTCACGACTGGATAACAAAATCTGTACTTTATTAAGTTGATACTGTAAATCGGTGCCAAATCCACCCCAATTTACAATAGTGACCTTTGATTGTAAATTTGCTTTATGCAAACACAGGAATGCCTTGACCATCTGAATAAGCTTTTCGTAGTTTAGACTGTAGTATAAAGTCTATGTTATGTATTTTATGCCAAACAAAGAATCAATGATTGTCATGTTGGTTATTAGATAAACTGATGAAAGTTTAGCGCACACAATCAACATAATAGTAAAACGTAATGGAAACTAAGCATTTATTGTACTGTGTACAAAAGGAATAAAAGTTTTAATCTGTGTTTTTTTGTCTAAGTATTGCCGATATTAATTCTTGCAGTTACTACAAAGCCAAATTTGCAAGATTGTGGTCCTCATCAGTCATTTGTTCTTGATTCACCAAAAAGATGGGTAGAAAAAGATGGGGTCTAATCCCCAAGAAGCTAAATGATCAGCAATTTCCTTTTAAAAAATAAAATTGAACCGAGACAAAACATTAATACTTTTTGTATCCTGAGTAATTCAAATGTAATGTGATCATTATGAATATGCAATCATTACTGTTTAAGATTTATTTGCAGTATTGCATAAAAATACAAAAAAAAAACAACTATGCAGGCCTTCAACAAATATCGGATTCATGTTGATATTTAGTCAATTTAACACGTCTGGATCTACGGTCAGCTCTTTAGATCTTTAATCCATCACATTCTGTAAATGAACAACTTATTTCTAAGCATCCATAATTATCCCGCAACACCTGAAAACTTCCAATTATGTAACAACAAAAAGACTCCTGAGAATTCATCCTTTACGTTTGTCATCTCTCTGCAAGTGTGCACCGGCCGGGTACATCAGCAGCTGAGCTTGAATGACGAAGCGGGAAACAAAGACGAAAAGCCTCAAATGGCTCCTTGTATCCACCTAGCAACAGTCTTTCACAGTGACTTCCCTCTGCAGGCCCTGTGCCGACGATGGAGAGGAGGATGATGAGGGGGTTCTGTCCCGTCAGGCTCAGTGACGCTTGTTCTCCTTGTCGGTCGTGTGCTCTTTCTTTTCCGTCAGGGGTGGAGCCAGCCACAGACAGAGGAGGATGATGAGGTGACAGACGTGGAGGGCTGCAGAGCTGCTGTTAGTCGAGGGGTAGGTGTTCCACGAGAGCTCAATCAGCCCCAGAATCAGGACTCTGCACACCAGAATGAAACGCGTCATTGTCCTCGTGCAACTCCACCCCAAATTCGGATGTCAGTGTCAAAGTAAAAGCTCTCATTTCAAGGCTGGACCTTACCTGAGCAGGTGGGCCAACTTCTTGACGCCGCCACTCCACAGCAGGTAAGGCAGCGTGTGGAAGTACCACACGTAGAACTGGTAGTGCAACGAACGGCTGAAGCACATGCCGATGAAGTTAGATGTGAAGAGAATCAGCAATACCTGTGGCTCGCTGTTAAGGACTTAAACTACAGAGGAAATAGTTATTAATTTCAGGCCTTATAAAGTTAAAAATTAATTTCAAGCATAGTAGTTTGAACTGATTCTAAATTTTTAGTAATGGCTTTAGTTAAGAGCTGTGAAAATATAGGATTAGTAAAAGTAATGATGGACTTTGCATGATTTGCTAAGCTATAGAGGCTAAAGAAATTTTTTTTAAAACATTCAAAAACAACTTTTAGGTTCAGAAGAAACACAAGAATGGGTATTTCTCATTAAAATTAAAAATTTTAAAAAGATTTAACTGTAAGGATATGATCCACAGTGATGCTCTGAGCAGGGATTTTCCTCTTGCTTGGCTCTTTAAGAAGCTCAACTATGTCTTCTCCTGGTCTGAGAACAGAAATTACAAGAAAATATTATGAGAAATATTTATATAACAGTTTGTTTTCTAAAAAAAAAAGTACTTGAAAGTGAACTAAACATTGGACTACCATTCAGATCATTTAAATATTTAAGCATCATCAAAATTCAGTGATACTGATACAAACACAGACTGATGAACATGTTAGAAATTTAAATAACATTAAAAGGATCTTTATTCTAACATTATGACCCAAAACATGAAGCTCCTTCTCAATGAATGCTGAATCTCAGTTTCTGGCAGATGATCTGCTGTTTTTCTGTGGGATTCATACAAACTCATATCATGAGTTTATTGGTTCACAGACAGACAAAACCCTAAAACAAAATCTGTTCGATCAAATCGTCTCTCCTGGAATCACAGCACATCCCAGGTCCGTCTCACCTCTTCCAGCGGCGGAGAGCGAAGAGCAGCAGAGTGAGGAGGTGAGCTGCCAGCAGGACCAAGTGGAAGTAGCGGTTCAGGAAGAGCCACTCTGGCAGGAAGCGCCAGTTCACCGTCCACTTGAACATGAACTGACGGCCCAGATCGAAGGCGCGGCTCAAATAGCCAACGGGATTGTTCAAAAGGAAAGGCAAACCCAGGAGAAGCTACAGCGAGCAAAGAAAAAATTGGGATTATTGTTCCAGAAATATATAGACACTAAGTCTGTGCTTCATGTTTTAGATTAAAATGAGTTCTTACCTGTGTGGCTGCACATAGTGAAAGTTTAGGGATTGTTCTGACGAGGCCAAATTCCCACAAAAGGCAAAAAAGTAATCCAGGGGCAAAAAGAAGCACATTCATTTTCACAGACACTGCTAAACTGTCAGAAAGAGGGAAAGATTGAGCTGTAATTTCATCACCTTATTTCATCAAAGGATATGATCAATTTGAGTATTTTTTTTAACAGGGAAGTCTTAAAATAAGTAATAGTTCACACACTTGCCTGTACACACCACAGCCCAGAGTCCAGTATCCATCCAGAAAGAGATTAGTGGCTGCAAACAGCAACATCATGGCCACTGGATCATTAAAGAGACGCAGCACAAAGATGGAATGGATCCGATACGAGGCGCAGCACACAAAGAAGAACACATACGGAGGAACCTAGAAAAAAAATGTCAGAAGAAGACTTGCTCTGCTATTAAACTCCAGTTGACAGACTGGAGTTTCAAGACGAAACCAGAGTTTTTGCTAGAAAACCGACAGACCTTCTTGGTGCGGTTGTATATTCTGAAGACAAGCAGCAGCGTGACAAGATAGAACACAGCAAAAATGTACTGGCCCAGGCGGATGTTCACGCCGCGGCTGGTGATGTAGTACAGAGCCGTGAAGATGTAGACAAACCCGGCAGGGTACCTGGAGTAACAGGAGGATCCATTTACCAACACGTTCTGAACTGAAAGGATCAGAGAAGGTCACGTCGCAGAAACGTCTTTGTAAAACTCACACCAAAGGGCCGGTGTCTCCTTTAAGCTGGGTGTAGTCGTAGGTACCGTTGATGACGCCCTCCACCTCATCCATGTACGCCTTCCAGTCGATCTCTGTGTCTGCACAGCGTGTCATATTCATTTATTATTAACATAAAACTATTGGAAATACTAAATAATTTTTTTTTCACTTTAGGAATGGGAATCTACAGATAATAGTAATATTAACCTATCAGTTAATTATACTATTCAGTAGCAATAGAGCTTTTATTATTTTTTCTTTACTGACATTTATCAGCCATTTTATGGTTTTATGACTTGAATGGGCTGCACGAGTCCAACAGTTATTGCAATGCACCTGTCACATATCTTTATCGTAAAGGACTACTTTAATTCGAGACATAGCATCCTGCATGGCATTTTTCAAGTGCCATACTTTCACAGATATACCTAGTTGGAGGGACTTTAAGGGGGCGACTGTGGCTCTGTGGGACGAGCAGTTGTTCTTTGATCGGAAGGTTGTAGGTTCAATTTCAGCTTCCTCCTGCTTCATGCCAATGTGCCCTTGGGCAAGGCACTTAACCCCAACCTTCCTACCTATCTGCATATCAGTGTATGAATGGGTAAATGTGACTCTAGTGTAAGGCGCTTCAAGTGGTCAAAATGATCAGAAAAGGCACTATACAAGTTCAGTCCATTTACCTTAAGTACAATTGGTTACCCATCACTTGGGCTAAAATGCTAAATCTCACAAAGGCTTGAGGACATAATGTGAAGGAGTCAGAGTGTCAAGAAAATGTGACTTAATCCTAATCAATATCACAATAATCATATGAGAAATAGTAATATGTAGTTCTGGTTTCATGGCATTAATGTAGGGATTCAAAACAGCAACAATAAACCCTTCTGATATGTAACACAGTTACATATCAGTTACAGATCAGAATAATATCTGATCTTATCACAATTCACTTTTTATGTTGAAATTAAGCAATACCTTGTGATTTGGGGGTGAAAACGTGGAATTAATTTTGACATTTAAACATGGTTTATAAATAAAGGTTTATTTAAAATAAAAATCCCCCAAAACACTAGATTGTTTTCAAAAACGTTACAAATTCAAAGCCTGATTTTACAACTTTTGCACAACCAAAAGCTCAGGATATCACACACTGCGAATGTTTCCATTGTATTTCATGCAAACATTTTAGATGATCAGATTGTCACCACAAATACGCGTAAGAATCCATGCTATGAATGCACACTGCAAAATTCAAACAACTTACACACGACATATACAGCAAAACTAATAACATACCAAGATTATCATAAAATATTACTTAAAACAAACATTTCCGTTTGACACTAAAACAGATTGAGTGTGTAATCCAGTGACAGGTGTTAAGAGTTCAGTCTAACGCTTTGCTAATGCTAGCCATTTAGCATCGGGACGCATTCAGGAACACGACATCCCACCGCAGCATGCTAACTAGCAGCACGGCAACTTACATGCCACTTTCTGTATGACCCACAAGTTTATTCCAACTTCCAGGATCCACAGCACCGAAACAACCAATAACGTATGTTCCGTCTTGAACAGGACCAAGTGCTTGTCCTGCCAAAGAGTGTGGAGTTTTCCCCACAGAGGGGACGGAGAACCGGGACTTTTTCTCCGCACACCTCCAGCCATCTCGGCGATTAGAGGCGACGTGGAGGAGACGCCGTGCGCCAACCTCTGTCACGTGACGACGCCGTTGTCTACGTGACGTGACCCAGAAGTGTTAGCTTGACAACATTAATTCATTTCATTTTGTCCTTAAGGTAAAAGTAACTTATGTGCTTGGTTATTTATAAACATGTGCTTGGATTACCTAAATGTTATGAGTCATATCGGTGCTTTACGTTACTTTAGAGTAATTAATTGCAGAGCTCAATATTAGGTCCTGACAGTGTTAGCATGCTAGCTAACTAGCAAAGCAATGTAGTGGTATTTAAAGTCAATATACTTTAAAGAATGGTGAACAGACAGGCTCTCGGGGCAGAATAATTACAAAATATATTGCAAACCGGTTCTCGAGGTTTTAGGCAGTCAGTTTTACTGAATCTTAGAACTAACTTCGATTCTTAAGTACCAATAACAGGTGTGGAGTTCACTGGCAGTTTGTTCTGTAAAATCCCAGCACAGCTTCTACTTTGAAGCACTTCCTACTTCCTCACTTTGAGGAAGTTTCTAAGGCAATTTAGAAAACGTCGGTCGTGTCTTGTTTTTCCTCTAATGTAAACAAATTAAGTTGCTATGTGCTGCATGAGTACTTTTTAAAAATATTCTTGCAATGACTGCAATGTCCACTTGCTGTTTTTTTCCATTAACTGCACTGATGTAACATGGATTGAAAACCCCTGATTAACACTGTTATATTGATGCAGTTATGGTAAAAGAGAACTACACTTTTATTTTTATTTTTTTAACAACAATTATGCACCCATACGTGTAAGCAAGAGAAAATTATTTGAACTTTCTTTCAACCAGTGGACCAGTAGGGCACAACAACTCGTGCTGAGGAGTAGCATCATAGAAACAATATGTTGTCAAATTGTTGCAGCGTTAAAATGGTGGTTTGATTAAAGCAACCAGCCCGTTTCTAGGCTCTAAAATAATATAAATCTAACACCAAGTGAACCACAACAGAACCACAACCTGTAGAACCAGAACCACAACCCGCAGATTCCATTCTGTTATAATGAATGAAAAAAGGTTAATGGGAAAAGAAATACTCCTCCGAAAAACACAGATGCAAAAATGCGGGTGTCCTTTTCTAAAAACGGCTGTACTATTTTTGAAACATATTCCCAATGTCACTGTAAGTCTTGCTGCCCGTTCTCACATATTATATGTGGTTTCTTTTCTGGTTTCAGGGCTGTGACAGGACGCCCAGAGAGAATGGATGGGTTTTCTCCGACCATTACAGAGGCAGTGTGCTTTGGTGCCAGCTTGAGCTTCTCTGGCTTATTTTACTATCTATACAAAAGAAGTAGATTAATAGTTAAGAAAGTTGAAGTAAGTATTTTTTTATATATATAAATATACTTATCCTGGAAATGTATCCATCTAATGTCTGACTGCTTTTGTACTTAAAGAGTGTTTGAACCTTTGAGTTGTTGCTTGCAAGTGATCCAGGTTTTCTTGACGCTGCAGCGTCTACTGTCAGCTCCTCGACACATGCAAGACTGACAAGTTTGAAATGAAATATAATCTTCATGATGAAGTATGTTAAGCATAACAGTCGGCAATGCTGCAATTAATATTGAGAAAAAAAGATAAAGGTTAAAAAAAGATACTTTTCTATACTTTTGTGGAAATTCACTGAAAGACCAGTTAGTAGTGTCACTGTACTACATGTAAACTGTGAATGTACCATGTTGAGTATATTTTACCAATTAATCTTCTTTCCAGAATGCTCCACACATTAGTATAGATGGAAACCTCAAAGACCTTTTGAAAGCTACTCCTGGAGCCTGCCTACAGTATGCCGTGGTTGAAGGTAATCAGAACGTCACCGTTTTGATACAGACGTGAACTGAATGCATTGTCTTAGTGCAGTGAAAGACATTTGTGGCTCATACTTCCTGCTCCTGCACGCATGTGTCCACATGTAGGTACGGTGAAGCCAGTGGATGAGCCTCTAACAAGCTGTTTCAACAAAGACATTTCTGGTGTGTTGCAAAGATTTACCATTGTAGAGCACAGGCTGATATGGAGCAGCATTTCCCGCACATGGTGAGACTCTGATATAAACACATATTAAATGTTTGGTTTTATATCAGATTTCAAACTATTTCATATGTTTTGAGATAGCATGTTTGCCATTTAAATGCCTTACAGATGTTCTTCCTATTGGATACTGGATACTTTCTCTGTGCACTATATAATACGGCAGCTTGATAATGGGGAAAAAAATATCACAATAATCTAGAATTATTCTGTAATGAGCTTGTAAAAAGTATTGAACTTACTGAGCAGAGCTTAAACTTTTTCTTGAATCCCATTTCAAGTAATATTCCTATCCTACATTTTAACAAAGTAATTTAGCATTCCATGATGAACAAAGCACTAAATGAATTGCAAAAAAATAAACAAATAGTACACACAAAAAATAATACTATTAAGCCCTCCTATATAGGACCAATGTATTTCACCCAAACAAATTTGCTCACTTTCAAAAGATCCAATGATTTCATTAAAATATTGTTAGAAATATATTAATAGAATTTGACGACCTCTTATCAACACACATTCATGCTTTCCAGCTACAAAATGGCACCATCTACAGAAATATATTATTTACCAACCAACACTGCCAAAGTCTGTTTTTGTGATTGTTTTGAGCAAAAATTAAAACTAAATGAAACTGAATTATCTCTATATAAATTACAGTTGAAGTATATTTCCTAATTAGGTGACTTTTGGTGGCATTTGATTTTACCAATATACTCCAAGATGTTTTTTTTATTGACAACTGTATAATATTTTTTCCACTTTGTTTAAGAATGACCTTACATTTGTAAACTCAATAATACCTAAAGTGCATGATATCATCACACATAGTTTAAAACTTTACATTTTATTTTTGCTAAGCAGAATCGCTTTCCCTTTCTTTGGCTCTGCTTTCTACAGGAAGGACTCAGAACGCATCTTACACCAGCGAGTGAATATGGTGCCCTTTGTTTTGTTTGGATTAGACAAGGCTGTGGTCAAAGTTCAATCTCCTCTGCAAGCAACTGGAAGGTACACAGAGGTCATCAATGAAAAATATCACCAGCCTACTCTAGGTTTTGGAGAGCTTGTAGGATTTTTCCTCAGTGGAGAAAAGTCTAAAGGAGTCCTGGAGATTGAAGAAATGCTTAAGGTCAGTTTGTAGATGTCTTACTTGTAAAGTCGTACTTTAGATGTTTTCATAGTTTTGATGCTTCTTACAAAGACAGATATTTCTGATGATAATCAAACTCTCTTAAAGGTGGGCACAACGCTTATCGGCATCGGCGAGTTGACCCTAGACACAGACGGCACCGTGACTCTTCGGCCCCCCTCTGATAATTCTCCATATTTTTTGAGCTTGACAGACTTTGAAAACCTGCAAAATGAAATTCACAACGTGGCTGGTTTTTGGAAGGTGCTAGCTGTCATCTCGGCCTTGGCCGGGACAGCAGTGGTCTTCTGGGCCGGCCTGCGATTCTACCGCATCCTTAAGGATCGCTGGGAGGAGGAGGCAATGAACAGGGAGCTTGTCCATATGCAAGCCGAAACCGCAAGACTTCATGCTGAAAGAGCAAATGCAGAAGGTTTTGAAGAGGGAGATAACAATCAAATGGGGAATGTGTGTGTGATCTGTCTCAGTCAACCAAGGGACTGCATCCTGTTGAACTGTGCACACGTGTGCTGCTGCTTTGCCTGCTTCCAGGCCCTCCCACAAAGAACGTGCCCCATCTGTCGGCAGAACATTGTCCGGGTTCTGCCGTTCTACCTGCCATAAGGTGCCTGTGTGACCATTTACCTTCAGTGCACAGAGGCTCTACAATAAATCTGAAATAAAACGACTTCGGGAACGGTTTTGCACTAAGCGAGGCATGATATGTTAAAATGTGAGAAGGGAAAAAAAAGTGTATAATATGTGCATTTTCTTGTAATACAGAGTTTTATTTTTGGTAAATGTGCCTTATGAGAAAAACACAACAAGGCTGCTGCTGTATCGCCCATCGGCGTGCAGACTATATTGTGTATGTTTGCTCAAACAGGTTTAGTTTTAGTCTTATTAAGGAGAAAAAGGCTTTAGTGTTGTAGTTTTAGGTCATGTACAGCTAAAAGAATGTTTTACATATTTGTTACATCAAATTTAGTAAAGCATCACTGGGAAGTATTTGTAGGAGGGCAAAATACTGTCATAATTAACACTTGGGAAAGATGTGACTAATTTATTAAACTTATATCAAGGTGAATAAAGTATTTAAGCAATCTGACGGCTTGAAAATGATACTTGGAACCTAATGATTGGCTGGTGTTTGCAAAGCAGCCAATCCTGGAGTGGCATTTATTTTAATGTTGATTGTATCCCTAAGAGAAGAGAAATGGAAGACGATGGACGTTCCGTGGTATACACTATGGCTGGAAATGTATTGGTATATTTGATGTTTGAACTTTTAAAGTACAGAAGGGTTTCAATATTTCACTTATTTGAGGGAGGCCCACTGTACTTTATTTAAATATTTAATCCCATTAAAAACAGTGATACCACTCTGAAATAATGGAGTAGCCTAATGCAAAAACACTTACTAACCAACCAATTAGACTCATTTCCAGTTATCGCACCAGAGCAGACCTAGTTTTGGCTCTTCGAAATGCCTTAAATCTTAACTTGCATTGGTTTAAGAAGATATTCGAACGTTGCTTTGAGAATTTAATCCATATTGATAACATCGTTTTGTACAGCTACTGGTGAAGTTGTGGCTTCAAAACCAATGATGAAAACCTCTTGTTGCACCACATCCTAAAATTAATCTACCGGACCGACTGTGCAGACCATTGGAGATCAGTGAACTAACTTTCATATAAAAAGTACAGCTTAACATAACTCACTGGCAGGGCATTTACTCTTAGCTGTTGGATAACATTTAAAATTTTTACATTATGTAGTCCCCCAGCTGTATTCCACCCTGGGCAGAAAGCCTTATTGTACATATGAAAAGTCACACCAGTGCTTGCATTAGCCCACAAAATGAAATAACCTAGACATTTATTCAAATAGGTGATAGATAATAATACATAGACATACCTGGAGTCTGGCGCATCATGCTTTTAAGAGAAGTTTTTACATAAATTAGCAAAAGCAGCAGGTTTGGAAAGACAGATGGTGTAAATGTTATTTATCTGCATTTATTTTATGCTTGCTGACAGCAGAATGAGTCATTATTTCAACAGCAAGTTCACTGTAAAAGCAGATGGGAAGAGACGTTCAAGTTTGTATTTAGAAGCGCACACAAAAACGTAAATTGAAAGGAAAAGATAGATTTGAACATGCAAAGAGTGAAGTACCAAGACAGAGTGAGGTAAAAAAGACGTGGAAGACTCAGGGTCCCGCAAATCCTCCTGAGTTGAGATAAAGGGCCAGTCTGTTGTGTGTGCAGTTACAGAAGTCACAAGGCATGAAAAAGAAAAAAATATTCTTTTAGCGATTATTGCTAATTCTTATAAGGTTTTCAGCTGAAACTGATTGTGCTTTTAAAGAGATACGTACTCGTGCTTTTGGGGGAAAAAAACAATGCTTTGTACCTGCATTAAATGAATTACATTTTAATACAAGCAGATTAGTTTCCTGATTTACCTTTTCTACCACTAGGTGTCCATCTTTGTTCACTTTAAGTCGGTGGAACAGTCGCGTAATGACTGGCAGAAAGGGAAGACCCTGACTCGAGTGGATGTCCTCACATCACATGCAATTATCACACACGGTAAGACCCTTCATTTGCTCTGATAGCTGTCAAATTACATAGATAACATGATTATTCCCTAATCGGTTCTGCTTAATAGCAGGAAATAGGATGTAGAGGTTTATTATTACACTGTACGTTTTTTTTAAATTGTCCCTTTTTGTGCATTTTTGTGTCAGATAAAAAAAAAATCGTGTTTTGAAATATTTGACATCCGGACAGAGAGCATTAGTCAAAGGCACAGCAGATGGAGGCGAAATCCGGTGCTCAGCAGCACAATAGCGCTTTAAATAGAAATGGCGCGCGTCCGTGTCCGATGAGAAAAGTTCTGATAAATCTTTTTGAAAATCCTGACACTTTCTGACCTCGTGTGCTTTTTTTTTGCTGCACATCGTCGTCTTGCCAGCACGGGGCGCTGTTTCCCTTTCGCTTTGACGCCGCTCGCCAGGTTTTTTTTCCACAGCCGCCCCTGCAGAGATGCATTATCTCAGGAGACAGAGCCGTCACAGCGAGCCTCGGCCCCTGATGCCAATTACCGCTGTCACCCATCTGCTTTGGGCATGCAGTGAAATGTGGGATAGGTTTGACCTACTTTCTGACAGCAGTGTGACTGCAGCGCTTCTCTTCTCTGCAACAGACGGCGAGCGATTTCCCTGGGGAGAGCAAGACAGGGAGCGAAGATCAAGGGAAATATCATTTAGTTAGAAAAATAAGGATTCTTTTTCTTTTTTATATATATTCTTAATTCAAATAGACAAAAAATAATGTCATTCTTAGTTTTTACATAATGAGATTGCATTGTTTCCCCCTGGAGGTTGCAGCTTTTTGTTCACTTTTTGTTCTGGTGGTGTGACTTCTGTCCCTGAATTCCTCTGTCCTTCCAGAATAACAGCGAGAGTGTTATTCTGTTAGCTTCTTTCAGCTCTAAATTTTGCATTATTTCATGTTCAAAGTTATGATGCGAAATAAGCTTGTATATTGCGTTATTGTGGATATTTGTCTGAAGGTTTTTAGACTTAGACAACACTTTTATTGAGCCTCACAGCTAAGATACATATAATACCCCAAGTAAATTGCATAAATTTAGATGGAACAAGATTTAGTCATTCTGTGTATTATTCATGTCTGGCCTTTCTTGCACAGAGAACAGTGAAGTGACTGTTCAGTCTTTAGTAAGCAGAAGAGTGACAATGGCACATCCAGTTGCCTAAGAAGACTGAACCCAAAAAAATCAAGGGAAATGGAAAAAAGGCTATTTCCTCTCTTTTTTAACATGAAGGGAATAATGCATGTTAAATTGCATCTGGGAAAATGTTGTTTTTGGTCATTACTGATACTACTGCTTAATTTTGATGCAATTTACTGACATTCCTAATTTGCTTAACTAATCTGGCCCAATAACAAAAAAAATACTTCCTTTATGCTCTTTAAAATTTGGATGTAATCTGACACATTTTTTAAAATCATATATTATAATTTTTGCAGATTGCTGCTGAAAGACAAGAACTGAAGGTGAAAACCTTTTTTTTTTTTTACCCGAGTTAAAAAAAAACCTGAGTTTAATCTCACCAAATTTACTCTGCGGACCCATATGTGATAGGACTGAACTTTCCATCCCCTGCTAGTATTTGTGCTCTTATGCACATTCATTTGCTTCAGATTTGGAAACCAAAGCTGTGCTCGAGTAAGTGAGCTGTTTTGTTTTGTGGGAGACGGAGCGCATTAGAGTGTGCAGGTCTGCTGTCCAGAGATAGATGGTACTTGTTCCCCCTTGCTGATCAGCTCCTCCTCACCCACGACGAAAAGGCTGTGCAGCCATATGAACAGCCAACCTCATCCCTGCATGCCTCTATCGCTCGTCCTCCATACTTCAGCTTCCATCAGCAAGCAGAAATAGGAAAGAACTCTTGTTTTATGCAAAGCACAACCAACCTTTGAGAAATTAAATCATATGTTTTTAAGTGTAAAGAATAATGAGCGTAAGTGTAAAGAATAAAAGCATAGCAGATAAACCGATCTCCTATGCTTTACATCTCTGTAACTTCAAATCAGTGTGAATTTCATAAAGGCCTTAAATACGATGTCTTGCTTAGAACCTTGAGACTTTTAACTTTTCTTTCACCAGTTCTCCCCAGAGAAATGACCTCATCAACTCCTGGTTGAAAAAGTTTTAATGATAGATGACGTTGAGAAAATGTTTAGTTGAACACATAAAACAACTGGTACAACATAAGACAAAAAGATTTTCTTAGAACCCTATGCAAGAGTCAGAGCAGAAAAAGTCAGGTCGAACTAAAGCACATCAGAGGGAACTTAGAAAAAGACCAGAACATCTGAAATGAAGCTAATAGCAAAAGTTCAAGCTGGAAGACTCCGCCCCCTCCGTTCGCCCATCAGCGTCATGCTCATCTCTGACCTCAGCACTGGTCCTCACCCAGCGCGTCCAATTATCAATCAAGCTCTGCATAAAAGGATCCACACTGAAGCCGTCAGCCGGTTCCCGGCTGCATTCAACCCACCACTGCCCCTTCTCCACTATCATCCTTCGGCTCTAGGATAGCACCCTTTCCTGACCTCCACCACCAGTGTCGGGCCCCAGGGGACAGCATCCCTAATCAGTTATCGAGATGTCGAGATGTTCATCGAGTTCACATCAAATCTCAGCTTAAATCAGCTGCCGGGGCCCAAGCGCCAAAGAACTCTTATTCATTCCTATCATTAAATCTTTTAATTGTTCCTTTTTCTCCGTCTGAGTCTTTCCAGATTGAAATAATCGTTTGTGGGCTGAAGAAATATTAGTGATAAACCAAAAATGAAGAATTAGAAAGTCCTGGAATACCCTAGTCAAAGGCCAGGTCTTGATCTCATTTAGATCCTGGCAGTAAATTAACAAGAGCTGAACATGAAAGGCACTGCTAAAACATCTTGGAGTTGAAAGTGAGGAGTGGGTGGGGCAGACCTTCCTCAGAAAGATGTCAGATACATTTTGCAGATGGCTGCAAAAACTGAGACGAATTCTATCTGGAATATACTAAGATGTCAAAATGCATGTAAAAACTAATGTCAACTATGGATACGAGTCTGCAGAAAAGCAACAACTTTCACAACTAACAGAAAAAAAATGCTATCATGGTGCAGCACTCATTAACACTGTATTCAAAGCTAAGGCCCCTTACAGCAAATCACCAATTCTCACATTGCTCTTGCAGCAGCACGCAGCGATAAGTCCCACAAATGAAAACCCTTGTGCACAGAATCAGCTTCCTTGTAGATGTGGCGTGGATGAGGTGGCGCATGCAGCACGGCTTCAGTGTAGCGCACTCTTGCCGTCAGCATTTCTAATTCAGCTGTGCACTCGCTGATCCAAGTGCAGGAGCTGCGCCAATGTTCCCACAATCACCCAGAGGATGTTTTTGCCAAAAAGCCAACAGCAATAATCTCCACAAGAAGAAGGGAAAGTGTGCAGCGCACCCTCAACTTGGTCAGTGACTGCAGAGGTTGTGTGTGTCTTCTCTATATGCATAGGCATTTTCAATTTTCCTATAACATAAAAGCTGCTTTTAACTTTATTCCTTTAAACAAACACACAAACACACACACAGTCGTACATCCCTCCCCTATTAATGATTACAGTCATTTCCCTGAAAGTGATTCTAAATCTAAGTATAATCACCACTTTCCAAAGAGGTCTTGCTGTATGTGCCTCATACACACACACACACACACACACACACACACACACACACACGCACACACACGCACGGACCTACACACACACCCACGCACAGTGAGAAATTGATTCTGGCTCTTAACTCTGTGCTTGTTATTGGTGTTTTTCCTCAGCTATAGTGTTCCTCCAGGAGGAACACTATGTGTTTACACAGAGAGAGAAGAAGAGACAGTGTGTGTGTGTGTGTGTGTGTGTGTGTGTGTGTGTGTGTGTGTGTGTGTGTGTGTGTGTGTGTGTGTGTGTATGCATGCGCGCGGGTGTGTGTGTGTGTGATACATTGTAAGGATAATTTTTCTTCCAGATTTTCCTTATATGGCTGCGATAGACTGGCGACCTGTCCAGGGTGTACCCCGCCTCTCGCCCATTGACCACTGGAGATAGGCACCAGCATCCCTGGTGACCCCACAAGGGCTAAGTGTTTAGGATAATGGATGGTTGGACAGGCGGATGGAGGGATTCTCTTTATGGGTCCCAATGCTTGGGCTCTGTAAGATAAGGTCATGTTTTTGGGTTAGAGATTCGGTTGAGGTGTGAATTGACCTTAGGTTAATGTACTAGTAGTTGTCCGGTGTAGGGTAAGGGTCTGGGTTAGGCAGTAGAAATACATCAAAATTGAATGGAGGTAAATGCAAAGTCCCTGTGAAGATAGAAAGATGTGTATATATGTGTGTGGGTGTGGATGTACTAGTATATACTATCCTACGGTCCTCACATTAACCAATAGTAGTGCAGTCCTACTCCACTACTAGTCAGATTTAGAGGAATGGTGTGAATTGAGTTTTAGGTAGGGTTAGGGTTAGGGTTAGGAATAGGTTAGCGAGGTTGGGGAAAACGTCTTGCTTAGGCATAAATCCAGTTCCTAAAATGAATGGATGTTAATATAAAGTCCTCATTTTGTACTGAAGTACAATGGTGTGTGTTTTAGTGCTTGGTCTGCTCCTGAAGAGATACAGGGAGGGGGTGAGGGGCAAGTGACTCAGCACAATGATTCATTTGTAATTGGGAGCAGTGCTTTGAGAGCACACACACACGTACGTAGATGCACATTCGTACACACACACTGTCTTCTTCAGGGTGGCTGACCTTGTCAGAGATGATGGGGCCCGCTGAGTGAGGCGGATCATTAGCAACTGCTACCTGCTATCACAGCGGAGAAGGAGAAACACAGAGAATGGGACAAAAGACGAGGGACATTAGCTGTGCTCCGATGTGAGTGCTTGTCAGGACAGACGCATATGAAGCGACATCTAATAGCATTTCAGGCAGCAGGTCAAATATCACCTGAAATCTGTCACAAAGGAAGAAAATGATGGCAGGGGGCAGCTTCTAAAGCAAGAGCAGCTTTTGTGAGTCAGCACTGAAGAAGTACATTAATATGCAGAGGAACAGTTGTAATATATCATCATAATGTAATAAAACATCAAATATCCATCCGTTGTCTGTGTCGGTGCCTATCTCCAATTTAATCTGAATCAGCTAGCATAACTTTTATATAGCTGGTAACTGTAAATTTAACATATTTGATAAGATTTTGTTGTGAGGAAAAAACTTTTGAAATGTTTTTTTTGTTGGCCAATTTAATCAGGTAAGCTCAGAACTCAGTAATGTGTTTTAATAGGGATGTTGTTTCTGAGAGGAGCCAGTCAGCAGGAAAGAATCTGTCCCCCACAGGAAACCAAGGAGATCTTCAAGCAGCATGGCAAGAATATTTCTGAAATATATGACAGTGAATGTTTAATAATGAAATGTGGTTAAAAAGTAGGGATTTTCTTTCTTCTGTCAGTCCAGGTCAGAACTCATTTACTCAACGTACTCATCGTGTTCCAATCACTGCAAAAAAATCACACCTGCTTTAAAACATCTCATGATGTGATTATAAATCCCAGTTTGTTATTATTTTTTTTCCCATCAATAGCTGTTATTAACGAGGCATAAATTATAAATATGTCTTCCTTTTGCAGTTAGGTTCAGAGTTTGCTTTAGTGCTTTGTAACTCATGTTCTCTTTGTTGTTAAAGTGGATATACTCGTTTGGGGGTTTTTTTGCACCAAGATGCTAACTGGGCCCATCCTATAAGACCAACCTGACTTTGAAACAATGCAGTCACATCAGTGCTGTTCTCCTACCCACCGCAAAATCCACTCTGCTAGCCTACTGCCAGACAGAGAGGCAGGATTTATCACTGAAAGAACACATGTCCACTGGTGTAGACCAGGGGTTACTTACTTTAGACATCGGGATGCAGCTGCTCAGCCATGTTTTATCACAGGTTTTATGGCTGAGCTGCTGTGGCTCCCCACTGTTTCAGTTTTGTTAAATTACTATCAGACAACAGTGGGATTTTGCACAGATATTCGAAGTAGTTTAAGACATTTAATTAAGTGTCCATATATAGAGACACTTTGTTAAATAGAAGTCTGGCTTGGAGTCATAAAAAAGTTAAGAAGCATGTTTAGGTGTAAAGAGTAAAATGTGCCTTGAATATGGATGCTTTGTGCACTTATTACTAAGGACGGGTTACTAGATATGTACATGCTTCTAAAGGAAGGATAATGCATAATGATGCATAATGTGAAACACTAATAATGCTGGACAAAGTTCATCCAGAAGAAGACAGAAAAAAGTTGTCAGGCCTCAGCTATTTCCTCTGTGGCCTGTTGGCGTCACTCTTGCTCCTCCATCACTCTGAGCAGCGTCTCCCCCCAACCCCACCACCACCACACGTACACACACACACACACACACACACACACACACACACACACACACATTCCATACAGGCACGCGCACACCCCGGATGGATGACTTCACCGCTCTGCCTGGGTTTCCTTTATGATCCCGGGATCTCCCACATCCCTAGCCAGACATCAGCCAGCAGCACAACCGAACGCAGCTCCCTCTCTGACTCCCTCTCTCTCTCCCTCCTCTTTCTCTCTCTCTCTCACTCTTTTTTCTCTCTCTCTCCCCTTAACGCACAAACACCTTCTCTGGGCTGCAGCTGCACCGCATACAGAGACCGCAACGCGCCCGGGCTCCACACTCAGAGAGAGAGAGAAACCCTCCTGCTGGAGACAAGCGGCTGCGACTTGCGCGAAGAGGGATCTAAATCTCCCCCCTGCGAGGAAGGAAGTCTTGCTTTGTGTTGCTCCTCTTTTTTTTTGGGTTGATTTCTTCCCCCCTTTCTTTTCTACACGGGTTAGCTCTTCTATACGTGCCACAATGTCCGAGGTGCTGCCATACAACGAGGGCAAAATGAGCGGCTACGGAGCGGACAGCGAGGTCAGCCAGATGTCCTTTAGCTGTGGACTGCAGGACACAAGCGCCTTCTTCGCTGCGTCGCAGGCGAAAAGACCCCCAAAGCTGGGACAGATCGGCAGAGCCAAGCACGGTAAAGGATGCTTCTTTTTTTTTTCTTTCTTTTTTTTTAAATGACAAGTTGGGAAAAGATGCAAAATGAGACAAAGCGAGAAAGAGAGAGAGAGAGAGAAAAAAAATAACAAAGGTGTTGCAGCGTCTGGAATATTCCAGCCACCTTAATCAGTGCGCAAATACTTTGAGGTGACATTCTGTTTACATTCATAGACAGGAGATTATCTCCGCGCTGGCAGGGACACACCCTGTGGGCTCTCTGTGTTAAACAGTAACGATAACAGGCTGCCTGGCTCTGTGACACTAAAGATGCGCCTTTATGTGCCAGGATTTCATTTGGGCATTTCGTGCGCCACTAATAGATAAGGCGAAGCGACGCACTGTGCCATTGTCATAGTTTTATATTGAATCTCAGCTGCTTTGATCTAAACATCTTCATCCATTTAACCCTTTTGTCCACAGTGGTCATCGAGGACGACCGAATAGACGAGGTCCTGAAGGGGATGACGGACAAGTCCTCACCTGGCGTTTAAAGCGTCTCCGATGGCCTTGCAGACTTTTTTAATTTCCGATCACCCGATTTGAAGCACTTGTCGGCTGTGCATGTTCGAGGATTGCAGGAGAGAAAGAGAGAGAGAGAGAGAGGAGGAGGAAGAAGAAGAAGAAGAAAAAAACACGGGCAGCTCTGAACGAGGATGGGGATGATGAAAGAAGGAGAGAAAAAAAGAGAAGGGGAATGGACAAAGCTTTGAGAGGGGGGAAAGGAAGAGGTGAAGAAAGACTGGAGGACTCTAAGAGGAGGGGGGAGAAAAAAAAATAAAGACCAAGATTTATTGTGGGATTGCTGGCAATTCTCCAAAAAGAATCCCGATTTTAACTACCGATGCGCAGCAGGACGTTGAGATGGCTGCTGCGCATCTCAACCTCTGCTGACTTAAAATAATGAATGAACTTGTCGTTTTCCTTCACGATCATCTCTTTCCGTTTCTTTTTTTTTCTAGAAATCTCTATATATATATGAATATATAAATATATAAAAGCGCTGTAAACAACAAAACACTGCAACTATAGAGGGCGAAGCTAAATCTCAGCCCTATTTCAATAAGTTGTACAGTAGGTGAAGCTATAAGCTCTTAAAACGCCCCCCTCCCCCCTCCCACCTCTTTCCTCAGCCCTTTAGGCTTTGCTTTGTTGATCCAGTCAGCCACGGCGCATTTTAAGGGAGCTGTCCTTTCAGCACTGATCCAATGCATCCCCTGTTGCTGCTAACGCTTTTACAAGAAGAAGAAGAAGAAGAAAAAAGAACAGATAAACCAAACTTTATTAAAGGAGACTCATTATATGTATAAAGACATATTATCCGAGGATGGTGCAATGTTGATATCTTCTGTAGTAGACACCTCTTCCCCCCAACCCCTTCTTTCCCTGTTTGTTTCAGCGTATAAACAGCAGAGGAACAGACCACACTGTTCATCTTGCATTACCCCCCCCCCCTTTGGTGGTGAATGGTGCAGGATGGCACCTCCATGTAGCTGATTTAAACCTGCACATATCTCATTTTTTTCCTCTTTTTTTTCCCTCTCCATTTCTCATCTTCTTCTTTGTTTGTTTTGCAACTCTTCAGAAATCTACAGAGGCCTCCTCGAACGTGGAAATGCCAGGAAATGGTTTAAATATTGAGTTGTGTAACCGATGGAGGAGCTATACGGTTTTGAAAATTTGTATTTGCAATTCTCTGTAGAGTTAGAAATTTCTCCCTCCCCCCACCAGCCTCCATCTATTTTGCATGAACTGTCCCATTCTGGTGCCAACGCTGGCACCGCCACTCGTAACCCTGGCACGCTTCTTTTTAACAACAACAACAACAACAGAAAAGTCATATTTGTATTTTTATATCTAAATATTTGTTATTTGAATTATATGCTAGTCTCTCGTCTTACGGTTCATCAACAACAATATTTGTACTTCAGAGAGGGTTTGATTAATGGGACTGGGCCTCACACTGGCTAATCTCAGAGTTTAGTGGACCGGTCTCGTTCGATATCAAAGGTCTGGCATTTTTTTAAAGACTTACTGAATGTGTCTGGGGTTTTTTGCACACATCAATGTTAAACTATTATTAAGAAATCGTATACTGTGAGTTCAGCTTCGTTGATGAATTTGTTAGAAAAAAATATGGCAGTTTTAGAGTATATTGCACTGTTTACGATTATCCTCAAATAACGTGTTGTTATTTGACCGATTTTGAACATGACAAGTTACTTTTGTTTGTTTGGTTTGACTTATTTATTTTTATTTTGTACCATACTTTTCAACAAATGGTTGGTTGTGCATGAAACCTTAATATTTTCAAATATTTAAAAAAACAACAACAACATTGTTTTATGAAGCAAAAAAGCAACAAAAATGTCATGACATTCTAAGAATGAGTCATTGTATATTATGATGCCATTTTCACTGTATTTGGTGAATTAATAAATGGTGACAGAAAATGTTAATGCGATTCCTCGACGTGGCTTTTGTTTCCGAGACATTCTGCGACCAACAATGAGGAAGCACTTTGGAGAGCTGGACTCGTTCTGTGAGTGAAACTGAAGGCGAAAGCGAAAGGTCACGTCATCTCAACCACATTAACCACGGCAGGCGGAGCTAACGTCCTCCGAGCAGACGGGGCTAAGCATCGCTGCAGGTTTGGGGCCTCCGCATCCATTCTGGAATGATTAGCTGTGGTACTAATGACAGCAAATACCGAGCCTTTAATTAAAGAGGTGGAATGAATCCGTTATCCAAGTGTTGAGCTGCTAAACGGCTCTGTGCTGGCCTGCACAAGTGAATCCATTAAATCACAAATCCCCCAGGAGCCACAACTAGCCACTATAATCACCCACAGGCATTGTGCGTTGTGTTCACTTCACACAACTGTCTCACACACCCAGGATCCCAAAATTAACGTCTTAAACGTCCCGTCGTTTGTTACAGAGATGCATTCGGTACGAGTTAAATGGAAGACCAAACACAGGGAATGTGTTGACAAGTTTCTCTTTCATTTATTTGCATCGAGTCTGTCAAACGTGTCTGACGGGGCGGGAGTGGGATTGTTTGCCAAAGAGTTTTAGTTTCTGGATAAATTGAGTTGTGTAAGGAGATCATTAATCAGAGAAACACAAAAGATAAACACATCAGATTAGATACAAAGATCCACAGCTCAGGTTTGAGAACTTGTTGACAGACCGTCAGTCTAAAACAAAACCAAAAGACGTCCAATTTGCATGGTCTGCCTCAAACTATGCAGGGAATCCAGGAAGCACATGGAAGAAGGTCCTCTGGGTAGAGGAGACTAAATGTAAGATCTGGCTAGCTGAAAAGTGGCACAGTGCACCATTCTGAAACTCCAGTCCCCATAACTGAAATATTTTTATGCCTCGTGGTGCAGGGATGCTTTTCTTCAGCAGGGTCAGAGAATCTGGTCAGATCTGAATACAAGTCAATAATGGAAGAAGGTTGAACTGGACTTGAAGCTGAATGGGAGCGTCGATTGAATAGAAAGGTTTAGATAAGTGGCTAAGTCAAAGTCTAGACCTAAATTACAAAATCTGTGACAAGACTTGAAAATTGATGCGCACAAATGATTTCCAGCCAAATCTCACTGAGCTCGAGTGACTGCAAAGAACAAACAAATGTGTGAGTATGCATGCAAGGCATATGCATACACACCTGAAGAGTGCGTTATACACTCTTTTCAAATCTTTTTTTTTTACTTAAAAACATGCAACCTTTTTCTTCTACTTTACAATAACTTATGTTATTTTGTCACATAAAATCCACATAAAGCACATTTAAATTTGTAGGCGTAATGTGAGAAACTGAGGTACTATCAGCAGAGATATATGATGGGAGTAAAAAAACCCCAACAAAACTATTCTACAGTGTTTGATGACAGAATTAAGCAGGAAATTAGGTCAGCTGGCATCAACTCTCCCCCACCTGCAGCACACAAACATGACTGATAATCACTGAGAAGAAACAAGTTTCCTTGCAACCGCAGCAGAACGTTCCTGGAAGCTCGCTGGTTAGATTACCCCTTTATTGGTTTAGAACAGCGTCTACACATCTATAAACAGCTGCATGCGCTGACAACAACACGCGCACCAATATCTGTATACTGTTCCCAAACTGCACTCTGAAGGACACAAACAAAGCATCACCAGTGCAACCCTTCCACATTCCCATCACCGCGATTATCGACTTCTCCGATAACACCAGCACTGCTCTGAATGAACAAATAGTGCTATTGATCGTGTTGTTGTGGATGCTGGGGGATGAGCTGCTTGTATGCGTGTGTCTGCTTGGTGCCGTGAACAATTACACTTTAGCAGCGACGGGCAGCCGCCGCTGCCGCAGACCGGAACAGGGCAGACATATTTGGACAGGTATTGGATTGTCCTGGCTCAGCCTCAAGCTGCTCTTCCTGTCACGTGAGCGTTTGTTTACAAAGGACTTTTACTGCAATTCATATTGGTTTCTCGGACAGGTCAGTTGGTCTTCAGCCTTAAAGAGCCACACGCTGATTTCCCAACGGGATACCAGGACTCAACGTTTATTCATCCAACACTGTGACTTAAAGTTTAAGTTTTAATGTGAAATTATAGTATGCTTTTAAACAGTACACATGTTTCCTTTAAAGACCAACTAACTTGCATACCAACGGCATGCACAGCTAATGTCTGTTGTAATATCCTCAATGAGACAGAATGTTACACCAAATGTCTCTTTGAATTTGACTTTTGCCATCATGAGAACATTGATGATCTCTGGGGTTGAACGGCTGCAAAGAGAGAAGCTCTTCAAAAAGAACACTGATGTCTTTTAATTTCACTAAAACTTCATTTCAGTGTAAGAAACGTTTGAAGCCGGGTGGTGGTAGCATCATGGTCTGAGGCGCAGTGCTGCTGTAGCTTCTGGGTCAGGAATTTAATATTTTTCCAACAAGTTGCCAATCATTCAGTTTCGTTCTGTTTTTGCCACACAAAAGCTCTCAAAGAAGGAATAAACACATCGCTTTGTTCACTTTGGTAGCCAACAGAAAGTTTAGTGTCCTGAACCTTCTCATATTTTGTCTGTAAAAAGCCACAAACTTTGTTGTACTTCTTTGGGATTTTACCTAATAGACCAACACAAACTAGGGCACAGCAGTGAAATGTTCAAATAAAAACAAATACTAATCTGAAAACTTCACCCATCCATTGTCTTCCGCTTCTCTGGGCTCGGGTTGCAGGGGCCGCAGCTGTTTGTTCACTGATGAACAAACAAATGAAGAAACTTTTGAGGCCTTCTTAGGACACAATGAATCCATTCAGAAGTGAAATTCTTCAAAGTGACTCTTAACTAACTAGGAGACTTTAAAAGGTTTACAGCAGTAAATAAGGTTGAAATGTAATGTTTAAAACACTTAGCAGACCTTTAATATAAAAGAAAGAAAACTGTGTATCGTTTCATTTTCCTTATACAGTTTTGTCATGCTCTATTGTGTAAAATCCCAATCAAATGAATTCAAGTTTCTTGGCTGTAACATGACAAAAAGGGGAAACAGATGATTTTTCTACCTTATGCATTATACCTTATTAAAATATGTCAGGGCTTTATGAACTTGGAAGCATTAATGTTTGGTTCTTACTACCTTAAAGGAGATTGAGGACATTTTTAAATCACCCTATAGCCAACTCTGGAGATCAAAACATAGTCCTGTCCTATTTCATAATTACAATTTAGGAAAATAAAAAGCAACTGTTTTTGTGAATGGATTAAGATTAGAGTCTTTCTATTATTTAGCAAACCTATTCTGTCTATCAATGTTTGAGCATCAATAGTAATTTTTGAAAAAAAAAAAATAAAAAAAAATAAAAAATAAAAAATCAGTGTTCCTTCTTGGACATTTGCTGAAGAAAAGAAAAGCACAGAGTCTCTTAAACTCTGCTGAATGACGACAGTCTGGCAGATTGTCTCGGTGGCTCATGTTGGGGTCAATACAAACATGCTGCGCTTGCCTCCAAAACAAACAGCCTGCTCTGTAACCACAGGCGGACTGGATGGAGACGAGTCTGATGAAGATGGAGGACACACAGGGCGTAAAGCAAGGTGAATCCGGCACCACGGCGCACACAGGCCGCTGTAGCAGTCGTTAGAACCTCTGGTATCATCGTTCAAGTGCGCAAAACACCACTTTCCATCCGTCTGAGTGGACATCCATAAATAATTCTCCTCTTGTTACATAAGTCCACTATTCAATATACAGAACTATGCCATTGTTCAGCCTCAGGAGACATGGACAGACACACAGTTGTTTGTATTTTCCCCACAATGCATCTGGTGTAATAACAGTTTGCTCTCCCCTACAGATGCTGCTGAAAAGCAAAAGCGAAACGGAATTTTAATATTACTGTCAAAGATTTTTTTTTCTCATCTAGGACTACTGGAGAGCTTTTGAAAAGATATAAATTTTATTATTAGGATGGGAATCAAAGCTCGCATCAATGATTCTGTAACAGTAATAATGCATGTAAGCTAATTTTACCAAAGCAGTGGGTCAATGCCAGAGCTACCAAAGATCTACACTGCACCTAATAATTTGGGCAGAAATGATAAACCTACAAACAAATGTAATGAGGTTCTTTAATTTTTCAGTTTAAATTAAATAAAAGACATATTTATATATTTATATGTGTGTATAAAAACAAGAGTCGAAAATGTCTCTGGATTGTGAAGGTTGGTGACCCCTGTGCTTGACCGACAGAACAGTTTGCAGCAGTAAAGCTGCCCCACAGCATCACACTATCATCATTGTGCTTGTTTTGGGCCATATCAAAAACCTGAATGTTCTTAAAGGGCCAGTTGTACCAGAATATATTGATAAAACTTTTAAATTGTTTAAATATCAATAAAAAGCTGTTCCTCCAGAATTTTGTGGCTGTTTTAGTGTTTTCTTTTTTTTCAGTCAAAAATTTTAGATCTTGTGGTGCCAATTTAAAAATGTTTGTAAGTGTTTCATCCATAAGTGAGGATGAAACACTTAAACTCAATGTTTTTGAACACATTTCATAAAATTTGCAGTAAAATCAGAAAAAAATGTGGAGACTAATCATTTTGCCGATTTGTGGAAAAACTGCAAGAACTTATTGATGTAATTTGGAGTCACATAAACAGCTACGCTGGGCCGGATTTGGTCCCCAGGGCCCTGAGCATGACATGTGATCTATATCATCCTTTTATTGATGATCAGAAGCATTTACAAGTGACAAAAAAAACAAAAAACAAAAACAAAAATGTCTGTAAGGCGGGGAAACGTGAATTTTAAAAACTGCTATTAAATATGTCATTTCATCCACTCTTTGAACTCATCAACGATCCTGTGGTGAAAAGTGAGTCAGATTTTTATTTTTATTTTTTTAAACTACAAAATGCCAACAAATGCCTGGGAAGACTTCCCTTAAGAACAGCAGCTCATGATTGCTGCTGCAGGGAGCTGGCGGTTCAGAGGAATGCAAAAGAGTTGTGTCGTGACTCGGCTCAAACACAAATTGAGCAGAATGAGCTCTCGGCATATTTATAAAAGCATACGGCTGACCTTTTGAGCTGCATGATCTGCCACATAACACCCATAAAACTAATCACCGAGGGCCAAACGATGCTCTCAGAGGACATGATGGCGGTGGCGGCGCTTGAGAAGAGGAGTGATTGAATTATGTTTTTACTGTGTGAAGCGTTTTGAGCTGCCTTGTTGCTAAAATGTGCTGCACAAATAAACTTGACTTGACTTGACTTGACTGAAAAAAGTTAAAGCGAGTGAAACACTGAGCATGAAATAGATTGTTGCTGTGGGCAACAAAGCAAGGAGGACAATTACTTTTGGGAGAAACAGGAAAAAAATACAATAAAATAAAATCGGGCTTCTGTTTTCTCACCAATATAAAAGCACATGAAGGAAAAAAAAGTTAATGACTCGAGATCAGGTGAGAGAAAAATGAACAAATGCCTGAAAGACAGGACTTGTATTTAAACAATGGCCAACCTCTCATGCATGTGTGAGGCTTGTGCTTTGCTCTGTGGTTACATAACCTAAGTCCAGGCAAGTTAAATCTCTCAGTAGGGTCTCTGCCACTGCACATCAGTCAGTCCCTGCGAGGCAGCTGGAAACCTAACGTAAACCGCTTCTCATTTTTAATACCTTCCCATAAGCACAGAACACAAAACTATTGCAAAGTGAAACTGAAGGAAAAGCGTCAGAAATCCTCTCCTCGTTCGTCTGCAGACATATCCAGCCTCCATCCATCCACAGGGTAATGAATCCATCAAATGTTTGCACGTCCCAGTGCAGCAGCGCTGCTGAAGCCTCTCTGGTCGATATAAAAGCTGGAGCCATTTTAGACTTACATAAGCACCCTCCCTGTTGTCCAGGTCAGATGCGCTCCAAACTGTTTCTGAACCCACCTGGCTTAGGTAGCCGGACTGCTACACCCCTTTTGTCACCATGGAAACCAGGTGGCAGCCATAAAACATGGTGCAAACACAGATTTGTTTGTCTGTATGTTGTAAAAGGAAAAGGTAACGAGATAAGAGATGGTGCTACGGCCACATTTACAGCAACCCTCGCCCACCTTCGCCACGCAGCTCCTCCAGACTAGTGGCGGCAGCGATTAGTCAACACCTGGTGGAGCGGCGCATCTGCTGAGCTCGACATGCCACCTACTTCTCAGTCCAACGCTCCTAAGAACGGCAAACAACACAATGGAGATGCCCTGTGGTGACATTATGCTGATGTATCTTCTTAAAGAGACAGAGGCAATTTCAAGGCATCAAGTAGGCATTTTTATAATAACTAGAGTGATTGTTCTATTAAAAGGCCTGAAAAATACATACATCTTAACTAAAGCGTTTCTTTTACATCTACTGTATGTTTTACCCTTTTAAGCAGAGTTTCAGTAATCCACAACTTTGAGCTGCTTCATTTAGTTCATTAATATTGTAAGTCCATTAAATATGTATAATTGTGGTGGTTAGGGTTGGAAGGAAAAGGGGGACTTCAAATTTAATGTTGAAAAAACTGAAGCATACACCAAGTCTCCATATCAACTTGTAGATACTTTCTACAAGCCGTGATCTTTTTAAAAAAATGAGAAAACGTCTTTTTTGTTTTACCATCACTAAACGTGTGGAATTATCTAATATCTACTTGGACTTTAACTAGAACTGTGTGCTTTAGTTAGATTAAACTGATGTTGAGCTTTTCTGCAATAGACACTCCAATTGGGTTTTAGACTCTAAACAACCAAAGCCTGAGCGGAAAACCCTCGTCATTCCCATTAATGACTTTAGACCGGACTGGCTTCATTTCCACAGAAAAATCTTCTAAGAATTTTCCAGCAATACTAGGACACTGCATATTAAACATGCATTTATTTTAAAACACTGTAAGCATCTTTATGCAAATACAAATGGCGAACACTAAACATGTGTTAATGTTAGAACTTTTGTTTTTCTTTTTCACAGAAACATCTCGAAATAAGTTTGTGTTTCTGTACATAATGTAACAGTCAACTTGGAAAGACAGCATGAGAATAAGGCGTCAATACAACACAACAGCAGAACAGTAAACAACTACTGAGTCTGTAGATCGTCAGTTTTTAACTTGGTAACAGACATGAGGCAGTTTCTAGCCTGCTGAAACCGTAACAATATCAAGATAAATATTAATAATAGGCCACAGGGTTAACTTAAAAGGCCTTTTTGGATGGCAATTTTATTTTGCGATGCCAGCTAAAAAAAAAAGTAAACCATACAGCGCTAAAGCTGACCAAACCATGACGTTGCTCCAACAAGCTAACCGTGGAAGGAAAGAGCAGGCTTCAGAAAAATCACGTCTTCTCTCCCTAAGTCTTAAAAATAGGCGTTAATTAGATCTCGGTGGAGAATTAAAAATAAATGATTTCTACTTTATTAATGCGATCCCCTCCCCTCCAGTCAGAAGTCTTCCTCCCTGTCTGCACGCATGGCTGTGTGCGCCGTTAATGGGTTATATTTAAGCAGCAGGCGAGCACATGACCCGACACCCAGTATCGTGTGTCTCGAACAAATAACACGCAGGGGGTGGGGCCGATTCTTGTAGGTGGAAGCACATGTGTGCACAAATGCTTTTTGACAGCTATGCGAGACGTGAAGCACCTTGAAGATTCTGTGTCGAACATAAAACCGACACCAGCAGCAGACGAGAGGAGGACGCTGACAGACACACCGATGGAGTTTTAACGCCTTCTCAACAGGAGGGAGCTGCGGCTCTCAGGTGTCGGATTGAGGCACGACGGTGTGTTTTGCAAATTGCTTAAAAAGTGGCAAACTCAAACTGCAACGCAAACACTGGAGCTGAATGCGAACCTGCAGGGATTTTGTTTGTGATTACGATATGAAGACTGAAACCTCTGACACACACAGGAGGGGATTCATAACAGGTCATGAATAACTATCCGCTGCTGGATAATTTAAGAGCTTTTTGAACTTTTTCTACTCATTCTATTAAGATCTCAAACCTCAATGTTTTGATTTTATGCTATGAACCAACACAAGGCAGAGAATAAATGTGGGACATAATTTTCACACAGTTTCATTGGTCCATAGTTACATTTTGGTCTGATCTTAACCAGGTGCCTTATATTCTATACATTTGCTGTGGCCTCTATGTTTTATGTGGTCTTCTTCTTGTCTCTTTTCCAAAGCCAGATCTGTGGATTTTATAACCTCTAGTTGTGATGTCAAAATATTCTTCTACCTAAGCTGCAGATCTCCGCACTTTTGGAGAATCATAGTAAATGGAATGAATTCACACACATGGCACATTTTAATGGTCCTTTTCTCTTAAGTTAGAAGAATATGCATTCATTTTTTGTATATCTATGCACAAATATTGGCTATTATCTATAATTTCTTTTACATTTTTGAGATGCATTAACCATATGTAAATGCTAAATTAGTAATTTTATAAACGATGGTTTCCCTGAAATGATTCCTTTAATATAATGCCAGCATCTCATGTTACACGCCAACTTGCTCCTTTTAGTTGAAAAATGTATGGAAAAACGCTGAAATTTTTGCATCAGGAAGAAAAAATGAATCCTCAAAAGGCTGCCTGTTTTTTCACCTGCGATTTGTTCACTTTTTACTAAACCTAACCTAAAACTATGCTTAAGGCAACTATTTGGTTTATGGTTTGCCAGATACAGTTGAGTTTTGTTAGCAAAAACAAACACAATCCTAATAACACCTGTTCAAAGCTTACAAGAAGCAGTCCTGATCACAATCACATGAATTTGAAGAAATATTTGTATAGTAGTAACAGCATGTATAAAAGTTTACAAAAGCTAAAATATTAAAAAATTACTAAAAACTGAGATAAAAGTGTGTTTAAAATTATTTTCAACACTGAAAGTACTAAATCTGTCACTTCTGCAGGCTAAGACATAAAATATTCCTGAGATTAATGTCCACATTTCAGTAACATCATAAGTTAATATTGCACAGGAAGTCATTATCCTCTTCATCTTGAGGGGTGGGACAGCTGGCGGGTTGAGATGTGTGTTCCTCCATAAGCCTCTGCTCCAGTGCTGCATCTTCCGGGCTGAGCTGCTCTCCTTTGGTCATTACGTACACAAAATACTCAAAGCCCTCACCGTAACTGTCGTGCCTGACTGACCAGTTGTACGCGGTGCAGGCGTAGAGGCGTTTCCTGAAGAAGGGCTGCGCGAACGTGATGGAGACGAAGCGGCCTCCGGGTTTCAAGCAGCGACTTATCTAAGAGAAGAACCGAGAATGGGAAGGAAGAAACATGGAAAACGGATTAGTTCATGGGAATTCTGCTCCACTAATCATCCACTTGGTGCAGAATTACAAAAACCTGTGAGGAAAGCTGCAGAGATTATTAATATCATTACGGACCATCAGTGCTTTTATATAATGTGCCCTCCGTCAGGATAAACCATTGGTTTGTTGCTCAGTAAACCTGTGTGAGAAACGAGCCTCATCCAGATCTGACTCATCTACCTACTTGCCACTTCACTTAAAATTAAATCGGCACGCTGCATCCACAGCATCTACCAAATGTCAAATTATTTAAAACCCTAACCTCTTAAAGCAGGTGTGTGTCCAACGTACCCGTCTTAATTTCAGGTGCAAACAGGTCATCCTGCTGGGACACTAATCCGCTGCTTAGTCATGCAGACAATTAACTCACAAAAACAGCGCTGTGTTTATACTTCTTGAAGGAACTCCAGAGCTAAAAACAGGACTACAGTATACGGACACACTCGCACGTTCACGCATGCAGGGTTTAAGCGCTGACAGATACAAAGATTTAGTCAGACTTTGGCAGCAAGTGTCTCCAGAGACAGAGTGTGAGTGGGAGTGAGGGGACAGGACATGAAGAACACCGAGCCGAGCGCAACAAAGTTTTTGTGTTCTATAAACGGTTTTCGCTCATTTGCTCTTGCTAATATCCACACAAACATGCCGGAATATAACGCGGAGTTGCTCCATCGAATATTGAATTACAGAAAACTAATAGTGTGAGAAGAAACTGCTAGTGTGGTAGAGCAAGCTGTGGACGTGTTTCATGGATCATAGAAGAAGAAAAGTAAAATGTGATCTAAAATATAACAGTGAGGAGCAGCAACCGTCCCCGAGAACATTTCTTGCTCTTTTATTCAAAGACATGATCTTTCTGACGGTGAGAGGATGAGATGAGAGGTGATTGATGTGCAGCACGGATCAATCAGCCATAAGGTTCTGTTTGTAGCTGATCCTAATCTAGGGTGTGATGGCTTAGGTTACCATGCTCTCCATGGCCCTAGAATATGTAGGGCCAAGCTAAATTTATGTAGCCAAATTTCCTCTGCAGGTGCAGCTGCTTTTTTGTTTCGGTTTTGATGATTTCAAAAATGTAAGGTCCTCAGAGATAACAGCCAGGAATTTGAAGGTAGCCATCCTCTCTACTATGACGTTGCTGATGTCAAGGCGCGTGTAGAAAAACTGTCGCTCTTTACTGAAGTCCAACACCAGCTCCTGAGTTTTGCAGACGCTCATTTGGCGACAGATGTTCTGACTTAATGACAGGTCCTTCATTTCTTTCAGATTCAGAGTCTCATATTTTTTTTCTAAGATATGAAACTTCACAGGTGTGTCATCAGCAAATCAGATGAGGAGTTAGTCAAAAGTGCACAAGGTATAGAGCAGCAGACCAAGTACATACCCTTGTGGGACTCCAGTGCTGACATTCATAGAGTTGAGGATTCCAGCATTGGACAGCTTGTTACAAGCCTCGCAGGAATAGAAAATACTCTGTTTTTCACTAAGGATCATTTAAATAATGTATAAACTTTTTTATTAAGCTTTCTACTATTACCACATTTAAATTTGAAAAAGGACTGCCTTATCTTTGGACGCTGGTGCAAAGACGAGCAAGAGGCTTTTGACAAACCAGTAAGAAAATTGGGTTTGGAAATAAAAGTCTGTAATATTAATGCACATTTCAGTGCAAAACTACTGCCGACATGACATGGCGAAGGAGCGAAAATTAAGAATTTAACTCAACGGGCAACAAGTTGTACCCATCTGGTCCAGGCTGGAACAACAATGGTCTTTTACGTGGTAATTATATTTTACTGGTCATCCTGCAGTCCTTTTTTGGTAGATTTGCAAGCACATTGTTATTTAAATTTTAGCTTCATTTGAAAATTGAAAACCACACAACCAAACATCAATGACAAGAAATAACTATTGAGGGTTTTTTTCCAGCTTCTGTGAGATCTTCACGGCAAAACTACGAGGCCAGAATGACGAGGCGGAGCGTTTTTCAACAGAAGAGACACTGTGAAGTAGAGCAGCTTCAACATCACCGTGCCGAATGTGTCTTTGAAGAGTCGCTCTGAAACGAGCACATGTATCCTGCTCTTCTTGAGTGATTCATATCCACCAGCAAGAAGGCCGAACATAAATTATTTACCTTCCCCTGCGACATGGAAGTACTGCAAGAGGGAGGCTGGATAAGGTTTGGATAAGATATAAGACAAATTAAATTACACAGAAACAGGAGAACGACGAGCCATCTGTCTTAATCAATTTCTTTCAATGAGATAATCGAGGTTGATTGCAACACACTTATGAGTGCTGAAGCGATAGCAGAGTTTTAAACATCATATATAGTCTGCTGTTTATAATCACAAAAACAAACATTTTTTTCACATTTGAAGGAATTTATGCACAAAGTAAAGATGGCTGCAGCGTTTAAACAAACCTTCAATCAATCGGCGAATTTCAAAGGAAGCTGAAGCATATAATCCTGACTCCAGTCATCATTCATAAATCTGATCTGTTTGTCTGGAGTCCAAACTGCTGTGTTATGTCACTGATAAGTGAAGAACTAATGTCACTGGAACTGATCAACACACTAAACCATGGCAAACAAATCAGATGGAACCACTGCTAGTGGGTTAACAACGTAATCACACAGTTAGCATCTCAGCTACTAAAAGCAGACTGCGCATAACCATGAGCCCGACATTTCCATATGGTGGCAGCGTCATGCTTTTCCTCAGCAGGGCGATGATGCCAGTCAGACTGATAGGAAAACTGATTGAGCTGATTAAATGACAACCCTTCTTACTGAAATGGAGGTTCATTTTCCAGTAGGAGAACATCAAACATGCAGCCAACTCAAGTGTTGTCAAAGTCCAAGCTTGAGTCCAATTGAGAGAGTGTGGCAAAACTGGAAAATAAAAGTATTTTTTGGAACTTTCGGTGCATTCATGAATGATCCAAACATTTCTGTGGTTAGAAATATAGGGACAGATGCTTCATTAAACCCAAATACTAAAACACGTCCGTTAAACCCAAAGCCAGTTTTCAATCCAGCCACTTTAATCAGATATCTGCAATGTGATCTAAAGTGAGTCACAGGGCTCTTCCCAGATCGCAGAGGAAACTACTCTGTGAATGCTTAATTAAAACCCCAACACACACAGAAGCACAAACACACAAAGGCGCACGCGCGCACACACACACACACACACACACACACACACACACACACACACACACACACACACACACACACACACACTCAGCCTCCTGACCTTTGCTGAATTATTCAGCGCGGTGTCGGAAGCCTGCGTCGAAGTGACCTCACCTGTCTTGGGTATAACACAACAAAGAGGAAACATGAGATCTGGTGTTAAGTTTCACATCAGAAATCCCTGGTGATCTAATTAACACTCTGCTCTTAAGGGAAGTTTGAGAGATTTTTTTTTTTGTAACTTTGTTGTTTCCCTCAACAAGGAGACCAGGAGCAGAAGTCGGTCTTCCTCAAGCTTTATTATACTAGAAAACCGTAAGCACATGTTCCTGCTGCATCACCTACAGCTCTAAGGCCAGCTTTGTCCTTTAGGTCATGACCCTTGGAGGTTAAATTCTGTTCAGCTTAGTGATAAATAATTGAACACTGCATATTGCAGTATTTCAATGTCAAGCTGTAGCTTCTGACCACAACAAAGCCAAGAATGTTGTCGAAAGTGGTCAAGAATCGATAATGTGACAATAATCACTTGCGATGAAAGTAGATTATCCAGACTTACTGAGAGCAACAGCTTGGGCACCAAGCAACCCAGCAAATAGTTCAATATTTTTGCAATATTTTTCTTGCAGCAAAATCAAAACCCCACTAAACAGAAGTTAAACAAAACCTAATTAACATTCAGTAAGACAGATTATGTTAGCAGTAATAGGAATAACTGCGATGTTTACATTGTTATAATTCATAATTCATACAATTTGTATGAATTATTTCAGTACTTCCATTTTCACTCAAGTTTATGATGAATAAAAAAAATCCTACATCAGCCCATTCCTAGTTCTTAGCAGGATTATTACTTTAATAGATCGGTAGCAAAAATATACAAAAAGGCTTTTAAACTGGAAAATTATAGTTTTTAATGATATACATAAACTGGTAACAAAAGCTGATTAATTTATTTTATTAATCAACATTGTGTTTTAATGTCTTTTTTATACCACTTCGTCATATGTCAGTTTTACTTTATATATATATAATAAAATTGTCATAAAGGATTATTGTTGTAATATTTTAAAATCCAAGGTAGTTTGTACATGAGGCTAAAAGCTAAATTGAGGAAATTAAACAAATTCACATCAACGTTTTTGATCTCAGCTTTGAATATGCCAGTTTTATTGTCCCCGATTGACCTTTCTGCATCAGTCAGAGACAAGATAAAGCATCCAAGGAGACTGACATTTCGTTTACTCAGCAGGCACCATTTCTCAAGATCGTCGTCCTTATTCCTCTGTTTCACCGCTCAGACTTTCAGTTCACGGAGGAGCACAGCGTTACAGTTTTATCCTTCCATCTTTCATCAGTTTCTACTTTGAGCTGAAATTTGCCTGAAGACACAGTTTGGGACGTGAGATCACTGATTGTCTCTGGGGGCCACATGAGGACACACACATGGTGGCCACAACGATGTCATTTGACTCTGTCCAACCGTTGAGTCACATAATCTGTGTTCGCCTCAGATTACAAAGGTAAATCTGCTGAATTGAAATCACCGTCTTCATCTCAAATCCTTGAGATTTAGAAAAAAAAAATTCTGAGCAGTGTGTTAAAATGACCGGAAAAAGACAAACTTGGTTGCTGCTAATGTTTTTGTAACTTGAAATATTTCCCAAATTTGGCTGATTTTAGAACACTGTCAATTAACAATTCCTTGAAAAAGTATCCAATACGTCTTAACATTTCCATGTGTCATTACAACCAACTTCAATGTAGTTTAAGAAAAGTTTCTGCAGAAGACTGACACACACTCGACCTACCAGCTTTGTTTTTTTACTTGTTACAGTTTCTTAGGATCCATTTGCGAATTGCAGAGCCAAGAGTGGGCCTAGTTGACGCACCCGAGTTGTGAATCTTTGCAGCTCTTTCAGAGTTACGGCTAACCTGCTATTCTGATGGATGTGCGCTTCACCCAGTCCGTCATTTCAAGTAGACAGCAGCTTAGCCCGAATTGGAGCCGTTTCAAATCCCTTTTATTTTCACATTATGTCTGAAGTCTTCATAAATCAGTTGTATTAATACTGAGTTTGACTTCATTCAATTTAAATTAACTTTGTAGTGCATGAGAGAAGCAGAAACTGGTCTGCAGTCTTTATTGCTCCGCTCCGTAAATTTAAAAGAGCGGCTGTATCAAACTACTTCTAACAATTGGATTGAAAAATGATTGTTGGCCGACTGTTTTGATCCGACCTGATGAGAGCTGAAGTTTGTAGGAAGATAAAATGCGAGGAACGCAGAGGTGTGCTTGGCACTTTCTTTGAATGCAGTGGGTGAGGCAGAGCGGAGAGCCGTATTTGGACAGCAGACCTGTGCAAACCTTAGCTACCAACTCTTTTAGAGATACTGTACACCCACAGAGACAAACACACACACACACACACACACACACACGCACACACACACAACGCAAAACAACACTCTCAGCTGCACGCAATGCACAGGCTTGGTTTCATGCATGAATGCTGCTTTTAAGTGAGCACGAGTGCACATGTACTTCAAGTGGGGTGAAGAGAGAAAGAAAAAAACGAAGGAAGGAGGAGGTGTACTTTTTATTTAGGTCATGTTTTCATATATTTTTGAAATTCTCTCCCACATTTTCCCAAACTTGTTTACTGGTGTCATCTGGCGCTGCAGATCCTCCCCCACATCGGAAACTCTTCCCATTCGCTCTCTGTAGGAATGAACATCTTAAATCAAATGCCTCCCTTCCTTTCCATATCACCTCACCCATTAGCCCGCAGTCAAGCATGTGGATGGCAAAAACGTGCAAATGTCTGGAGGAGACAGAGAAGCGATGAGGCAGTGGGTGAGAGGAGCATGGAGAAACAAGAGGAGTGAAAATTTATGAGGAGAGGTGGGGCGGTGGGTGGAGGCTTATCGCAGGTCTCCTAACAAAGGAAATCTGCTCTTCTTCTTCTCTCTCCAGGAGAGCTACAGCCTGCTTTGTTTCATCCCCATCTATCACTTCGTTCTTCCTTTAGTGCTGCGCCTTCCCAGAACCAAATATGAAAATGCTCTAAGACACCATCTTCCCAAAAGGAGGAAGAATTGTGTGCACCATTAGATATAAATTATCTCTAGTTTGTTGCTTATTTTTCTATTTTCTGCACAAAAAAAATATATATATATAAAAAAATAAATACACTTTTAAAAAGAGCAGAACAAATCTTCACACATTTGAGTACACCTGTGACAGGTGCAAAACAGAGCCATATTCTCCTTGGATGACTTACACAGCTCAGAGCGACGATGAAAAGTATGCAGAACGTGAGCATGTTATGTTTACTGTTTTAGCCTCCCACTCCCAGCCTCCTCCTCCCTTTTTTCCTCCACCCACCTTTCCTCCCGTGATTTTCCCTCTCCTTATCCCTCCTCTTCCACCCACTGACTGCACAGATGAATTATGCATCTGAAAGCTTCACTTCCTTTCTCCTCACCCTTCCACCGCTAAGACAAAACTGCTTGTTTGCGCTCGAATACGTGGCCAGGCATGAAGCCGTCTTAAAAGGGCGGACGGTTATTTTTAGGCTCGACAGCCTCCCTTAACTCTGGCCTGATCCGAGTTTTAGAGTGAACCGTGTGGGGCTTGCATGAAGACAGCGTCAATCTGCCTTTCGATCAGGCGCACCTTTCCTTCTTGGGTTGCCATGGAGAGAGAAAAATAAAGGTTTCGCATTGGTAACACCAACATATGTAGGTCAGAAGTGGACACTGCTCGAAAGCAGCAAAAAAAAAGTGCAACTTCTATTGAAGAGCTCAGCTGACAAGCAGCTAGGAAATGTGACAAACAGAACAGACATGAAGTATAATCTGGAGATGCATCGTGGAAAGATTATTTCTAAGAAATCTTCCGCTTCGATCAAGCACGTTTGGGCCGACGTTGAACAGTTGAAGCGCGGTCACATGTTTCCACTTTGGCACCGACACTCTGAGGACCGTGTGACACACCGAGCCGAGCTCCTGTGAAAGCCGCCCTGCTGCAGCATACGTCACAGTGTTTAGTCACGTGTGTGGTTTATGTCAGACAAGAACGACTATTAGGAGATCACAAGTTTGCAGGAGGAGGATGTAATGATTGACGAGCTTGAAAATCTAATTTAATTTTCCGTGTTATCGCAAGCCAAAAAAAGAAAAAGAACAGGTTGGTGGGGCATTCTTCAGCTTCATTGGAACCAGAACCAAGCAGGGGGAAAATCAGTGTTTGGTCTAAAAGGACATTCTTCCTCATGCCTTCAGAGAGTTGCTCTTTAAAGCTGTCCTTCCTTCTCTAGGATGAAAAAATCCATAAAACCAATCACGCCATAACTCTCTACCTGATGCCACTTGGACCGTTTCTTCCTTGCTGAACAAGGACCTTAACTGAGACAAGTGAAGACTACAATACTTCAGATCTTCTTCTTTTTAGATGAGTTCTCAATGGACTCTTCGGAGTAATTTTAGACGGTCGTCCATCCAGCGAGGATAATCACAGCCCCTTACTTTCTCATTTTGTTAATACTGACTCTCACTATGGGGGGATCGAGTGCCAAACCCTTTTTTTTATTTTATCTTGATTTTGTATAGATTGAGGCATAATGATTTGACAACAACTTTTGCTTTTCTTGTTGATTTGCTTACATTTCTTTAGGTTGGGACATGATGTGTAGCTGAGATCTTTTAGCCAACTTTATGTTGTCAGACAGGATCTGTTGAAGTCATTTATCGATTCTACTGGTCTGGCAGTAATTATGTCTAAGCATGGCAAATGAAAATGAACCAAAAATGAGTGCATAATTCATAGCTTAACAAGGTGGAGAATTACTTGACATACGGCCTGGTTGGTCAGAAAAACCAACCAACATCTTCCTTTATTTTGATAAATCACCTGCTGAAAACAGAGTTTTGTATTTATGTGGGCCATCTTTGTCTTACATTTAAATTATTTTGATGATCTGAAAGATTTAAGTGCAACAAAAAAAAAAGCCCAAAACAGACAACTACTAGGGGAACACACACTTTTTTTTACGGCTCTGCAGCTCTAAAATGGGTCATGGCTGATGCATTCACAAAGCGCCTATTCAGACGAAAGCTCACGTGAGCTGGTTATCTCCCCTTAAAATGGGGGAAACTCTTGTCTTCAGGCTAATTTTGAACAACAGACTCACGCTGGGGGATGTAAAGTCGTCATGTATGTTTTGGCTCCCCTGCCGAAGCAATCAGCATCTTCGTATTCAGCCATCACGTTCTCCACTCACGGCAATCTGGCCTCCCAGGCTAAAATTCAAATCTTTTTCATCATAAATAGCTGCCTCTTTTGCATTTACCTAATCATTCTTCTATTCCTCTCATGGTCTCCTCACCTCTTTTTGCACAGAGGAATCAGAAAAGAGGTTTTGCTTTAATTACTTGACTACTTTTCTCACCGGCCGAGAAAGACAAAGGTGCATTTCAGACGCCTACACATGCCCCATGTCATGCTTTTCATGCATTTGTTCCCTGGTGTGTGTGTGTGTGCGTGTGTGGAGTGTGTGTGAGATTAATTTCCTCAGGAACTGCTTTAAACATTCAGCTGCGGTCAAATAGGCTGAATTAATTAAGCAGTGTTTGCTATTTTTGGACGAGTATGATGAAAAAAAGGAATGTTGCAGACTTTGTAAAAACAAAAAAAAAACCTTGTCATGGTGGGAATACACGAAGTCAGCGAATGTGTAATTAATAAACTCATCTGCCTTTCAAAGTAGTTGGGGGGAGGAAAAAAAGGTTAAGCTCTGAGGAAAAGGAGCTGCGAAGAAACTAGAGCAAAACGTGAGCGGCTGGTTCACTGACACGTTTTGCTCAAAAAGGAAGCGGAGAGATGAAACGGGGTGTTCTGTTCTGTTCTGTTCTCGCTCCTTCTCTTTCATATCCCCTGCATCTCTGTTCCTAACGTTATAAAATTCAATGTGGCCCAGATTGATAGTCTTAGTTAGCAATTAATGCATTTTAATGTGATTTTTCAGGTCAGATACAGATACATTAGATGGTGATTCATTTATTAAGAAAAGTGACTGAAGTGCATATTATAGTAATTACTTGTTTTATAATACTAAAATAAACTTGTTTAGTAAATATTAGCTCATGTTAGTCTTCACATAATTCGTCCATGTTTATCTTAGCAATCAACCACAAACGTCAACGTATTGTAGGAAGTGAATATGATAGACCAAAACAAACTTGATGCATAATTATGAAGGGGAGGGAAAATGAAAAGTGTGGCTTGCTTACGAGTTTGTGGAAGTCCCAGTGACAACTCCACTTTCAGTCTATTATTTCTAAATATAGCACAGGGAAATTTTGTGGCTACAAAAGTCATCTATTGCGTACCTTAATCTTTCATGTCAGTGAAGGCCTCAGAGAACATTATAGTGAAGGAACACAGCTGATAGGTCAGGGGATAAAGATCTGGAGATGTTTAGGCCCGGGTGATGTTATGTTAAAGATGCAGCCAGCATCTTTATTGATATTAAACAATAAAGTAATAACAGTAATAATAACTTTATGTTATTATTTATTTGTTATTAAAGCATGTTTTGTGTCTGTAATTCTAATAAGAGATATGAAGTGATTCAACAAGACAAGAAGTCAATTAAGAAAACCTTAATTTAGCAGTTTTTGCTACTAACACATGTGCAATAATGGATCGTTTTTCTCACTTACTCATTCAAAATGTTGACTAATTCTAATTCTTTCAATTCAAACTTATTTTAAATCTGCTTTCAAAAACAATGTGAAGGTCAGGTTTTGTTGCTCGATACAGAAATGTAGGAAAATCAAATAACAGTCTGTGTTCTTGCGAGTACACTTCCATCACTATAACAGACTGATATTAAATACTTGCTTGTTTTCAGCAACTCATGGTGTTACATCTTACATGACACTTTACTACTTTATCTAATTGACAAATTTTTTTGTGTTTTTTTTTTTGCCATAAGCTGCCAAACAGCAAAGCAAAAGAGAATCAACGCTGACAAGTCTTGTGAAAAGACCAAGAGCCAAAAGGGAAAAACATCAATAGAGTGTGTTTTGTCCTTTTTAATGGGGAGCCAGATATAAAAAGCCTGGCAGCAGCTGGAGGAGGAGAGAGATGAGGAAGGAGAGGCAGAGCAGGAAGTAAAAATGGGCCAGTGTGTCTGGCTGCCGAAGGGTTCTCCCATGGGACGGGGGAGAGGGGCAGGACAGCCGGGTGGAGGTTCCCACAGTCACACACTAACACAGTCCAGTTTTTATTGGGCCAATAGCACAGGGAAACCCCAAAAACTAGAGCTAACATTACGCAATAACTTGCCCGTGCACCACCTTTGTTCTTCCTTTACGTTACAGTACAAGTAATCCTCAGTAAATCTAAATAACATCAAAAAGGTCATCGATTTGACTAGTTGAGTTCCGCAAGACAATCTCATTACATGAACACTAAGATGCACATTTGAATTAATTCAAGCTAATTTAATTGATTGCGACTTAGAGAGAAAGAAAACAAAGCAGAAAAAAAGCAAAAGCAGGTTTTAAAGAAGTTTGAACTTCACATAAGGCCGATTAAAAAAAAGATCCTTATTAGAGAAATGTTACGTCAAACATAATCTTAGGGACGCCTGCTGATTTGATCACAGCTGATCAAAAGTTCAGGTGTGTACTAGTTTCCTGACTAATACGACGAGATACTTTTTAGTTCTTCTAAAAAGGAAGAGCTAAGAACTTTTAGTTCTTCTAACCTACACACTACAGTCTTCAGCATTCAGAAGACTGAATGCTGAAGTTAAATCAAAAGGACTTTTAATATATGTATGTAGTTTTTCTCTAACACATTTGTTTGTTAAAAGATTTTTTTAAAAAAAAGTCTGAGTGTTTTATTTATCATCAACTTTTTTACGTCTCATACGGCAGGTGTTTGAGATCCACTGTACATTTTCCACAAACATATTACGTTTATTTCAGCGTCCGTTGCAGCCAAACAGATTATCTCCTCCGTAGCTTTAAATCTGCTTTAAATAAGCTGAAAATAAGCTTTCAGAAAACAGATTTTCTCAAAATAAGCCTGAAATATATTTCAAAACTTCATATGTTACACACTCGAAGCACAACAAGGCATTTTTCTACACTAAAGCATGAAAAGCAAAGGTTTGATAAAGCCTAATAAGCTTTACTGTTGTTTAAAAAAAAGCATTGAGGTCACAAGTCAAATAGCCATGTCTTGTTGAACGAAGGCGACACAACGACTGGTACTATCAAAGAGATTTTAATACGCATCAGATCTTTAAGATGCCATGACAAAACTGCGGTTTGGTTCTAGTGGTGGTTGTATGTTTTTTTATTTTTTATTTTGCTGCATACCAGTTCAGCTGGAACTGGTGCATTGATTACCTGCTAGTGAGCGACTGAAGAAAGCATTAGCTGGAGGAAACATGCATACAGCAGAGGAGTGCTGCAAGCGTGGGCAGGCCAGTTTCCATAACAACAGAAAAATAAATAAATAAAAAAAGATGCTTAAAAAAATACAAACAACTTCATCCAGTTTATCCTTAAGAATTAAACACAGGAGAGCCAGTGTGTTTATCTTGGTAATATATGCTGCCTTGTAAAAAAAAAAAAGTATTCACACCTTCAACTTTTTAGATCTTGTCAAATCAAACCCACAAACTTCATGTACAATAATGGGCTACTTTCCGTGTGAGCTCGACCAACACACAGAAATATGCAAAGTTTTTTTTTCTTAGACTAAAAGGAAATCTGAAATACATGGCATTTTTGAAAGAGGAATTAACTTTGCTACCCTTTTCCTTAACTACCAAAAGTTATAGAAACCCTAGGTAAAATCTGAGACCCTAACACAGCATTTCTTTCTTTCTTTCTTTGTTTTTTTACTAAAATTTAATCTTCTAAACCATCTAAACCCTAGGAATTACATAGATATGTATATTAATACCCGTCTTTTACAGCTGACTAAAATAAATTCAGGGTGAGAAAGATTGATATACTTGCTCAAGATTAGAAAGATTTCACCTTTCTAATCTAAAATAATGGCTGGAAGGAGCTACACAGTAATCTGCAGTTGTAGCTCCTTCTAAATCTCCGAGGTGAATTAATAATTTCAAACTTATGTTAGAGAAAGCATACATTTCCAACCACAAACTGTATTCTTGCATAAATATAAGGTGCCTTCAAATCTCCTCTGATCTGAACATGACTGCAATTATCTCCTACTACCTTCTGGGTCCAACCATGAGATAAAACATTTTTTTCTTTTAGCTCCTCCTGCCACACCAGGCTGAGACTCATTAAGTGCTAACACACAAAACTGTTTCAGAGCGACGTCTCTACTGTCTCATTATAGAGCAAGAACAGGAGACAAGTGTTGGAGCCTTCACAGCCCGGCAGTCATAGCTGCAGAGGGTAACGAGTGATGGGCTGGAGCTCAGTGTTGTGACTGTCCTGTATGTGAGGGAGGAGATGAGCAGCTGAAAACTCATTAAGGACACCGACGACTACAGAGAGCAAGAAGCAGAAAATGGTGGTTGGAGCTACAGATTACAAAAACGTAGGAGAGATCTCAGAGAGGAATGGGAGGAAGTAATCGTGCATTTGTCTCTTTATTATGCAGTTCCGCATACAAATGTTACAGCTCTTTTAGTCTTCCGCCTGCGTACCTCTCCATTTAATGTGCAACAGTGTTTTTAGGTAGAACATGTTCACACTGTGGTACGTATTAGGGAATCAAGCACTGTAAAAGTGCCGTAATCTGCAGTTTGGCCATTAAAAAACTCATCAACCCACATCTATTTTTTTTTCAATGTTGATTACAAATTTGTGTTTTAAAGAAAGCATTATTCTTTGCCAACAGACAAGGAAAAAGAAAAAACTGTCAGTCCTGCAAAGTTTTTCTGTTTTTATCCTTATGTGCTCTTTTTTGTTTTGTAAAATCCATCTTTATTTATTTAGGGATAGCCATCATCTTGCTGCTTACACATTTGTCTGACCTCCTTCACATTAACGCTCCCTCTCCATCTCCAAAGTCGGCCTCCTGCTTGTCCAGCCACTGAGATTCAGGGACTTTAGACGATCTGCTCCTCGCCTCTGGAATACCAACACTCTGTCTCTTTTTAAATTTTGGCTGGAAACCTGTATGTTCATTTTCACTGATTGATCAACATGTTCCACCATTTTCTCTCTTATGTTGACTATGTTAAAATGTTTACTGCTTTGACCCTTTCATGCATGAATTATGATCCTTTGATCCTTTGTGTCAAGAATTTTTTCTTTTTTTCTTTTCTTAAGGCATAAAAAAGGTAGGACACAAAATTTGTAGAACAAATTTTATTAGGTGAGTTTTTTTTGGGTTTTTTTGGTGATCATATTGGATTTAACAAAAAACTTATTGCATTTGCAGCTGATGGCCAGTAGTTGATAGTGTATTTTATGATGCATTAGTGTCCACTTCAGTGGTTTGTGTGCATTTATAACAAAAATCCACAAGAAGCGCAAGAAAATGGCTATTAGACAGCTGTCCACTGTAGTGGCCACTATGCATGAAAGGGTTAAATTTGTAAGGTGACCTTGTGCGCTCTGAAAGGCGCCTTTTAAACTGTATTACTGTAACAGAAACCTTACACTGTAGAAGCTAGATGGCACATAATTGTAATTAAAATACACTTTTGTGGTGGTAAAATAGATTATATCAGATGTTCAGCCAATGAGGGAGTCTGCGGATGCAGTGTGTGTGCACAGGCAAACGGCATTCACTGGAGGGTGTATCCTCTAAAACAGAGCTGGCATCATTCTCCCATTTGATGGCTTTGCTGGCAGTGCCAAGCCCTGGCTGTCTGGTCAGCCGCTGTTTAAACACATCTTGGGGTGTCAATAAAGACACCTAAGATTTAGTGCCAAGTCCTGCCAAGAAACCTGAGCTAGATTTACAAGCTGCAGCTGCAGCAGGCCCGTGCTGATGGAGAGACTCCAGGACACAGTTCACAGGTGTTTTCTACTTCCCTGCGGCTGGACCGGACTCCCACAGTGAGTGGAGTAGCAGAAGCTGCAGGAGCTGATGTTGGAGTGACTTAAGTGAGACTGAGTCATTGGTTAGGAGGCTTTAACACACATTTTATAGCAAGAGGAGTTCCCTGAGTACACAGCACTGCAGCAGCAGGAGGAGGAAAGCACGATGCAACAAGACAACCGATTCATGTCTAAAATACCACACAGCGACGTAAAGTGATTTAATGTCATGAAGATTGTGGTCAGTACCGATGACTATTTGTTGCAGATGCAGGACTCTGTTTTAAAAACATTTCCACTTTTTGTTTTTTCTACTAGTTTGCCAAAATAGCGGCAATCAAAAGATTCAAAAGCGGTGAACGTTTTCCCAATTAATCCATTTGCATGTGTAGCCAAGAAGTCTTCTTAGTCAATTACGCCAAAGCAACAGGAAACAAGATTTTTTTTTTTTTACTTTCTTGCATCAAAGTGACTCTCAAACGTGTCACAATTTGAAAGTTGTGACCCATTATTGGTAAGCTGTGAAATGCTTCTTGAGATCTTTAGTCATGATATCAAATTACATCACTACTATAGTTTCAATTCATCTATACGGACAGCGATTAATAATAACGCTGTTCTCACACCAAGAAACTAAAGCAAATCCTGATCTATCCACCACAGCCATCAAAGCAGAAAAAATAAGAATCCTAAAAATGCTTCAAAGAACAAAATCTAGGTTTTACTATTTCAAGCCCTTCCTAGAGAAAACTAATAGTTTGAGCTGTGCCCTGTCCAACCTGAGAAATGTCAAACCCAAATCAAAAAATACTCAACCACTCTAGGAGCTATTTTTGTGTCAGCCGTCGATCCTACAGGCAGGGAACACAGCTTGGAGATGGCATCAGCAGCCTGCAATCACGTGCTGTAAACCAGGTCAGCGGCAGAGAGTGGGCTGCAACTCGCCCACAGAGGTCTCCTCAGAGCCTCCACCCTTTACTAAACTCCTTAAAACTGGGACATGAGGAAAACTTTCTATATTTTCTAATCATTGCCAAAAAAAAAACAAAACAAAAAAACATGTAAATTGGGTTTTGAATAATTTGTAGATGGTTTGTACGTTGTCACGACACAAAAAAGCAGCAGTCTGTCACTCTACCACACATCCTCTGTTTGTTTGCGCTCCTGCTTATCTGGTATTCTCTCTATCCGTCTGACCAAGGGCTATACGGACTGAAGAATCCGCGGTTGTCCTGTGAAAACTCGGTGCGCCCGGAGGCTGTTGTTTTTCATAATTTATTACTTGGAACAATAATCTGGCTACAAATAAAACCCACTGCAGACCGGGACAGTTACACTGCTGAGCTGTGTCCAAAAAAAGGGGCTAATTTTAAATCCATTCGCAGGGCAGAACAAACTGATTTATCCCCATAGGCTTTTTTTTTCAGCAAGTGGAGAGACTTCAGTGCAATATTAACCGTTCTGAGCATGTAAGACAGCACAACAACCCCCCCCCCACTTCATCTCTGCTCGCCTCACACGTGAGAAGCTTTGTCTTCTGAAATCTCTGCTGTTAGGGCTTTTTTCATGTCTATTTCTAAATTTGAACTGACATAAAAGTCCAGTCCATTTTTTTTTTTTGTCGCTGTTTCTATATAATTGCATCATTTGTCAAGTGGTGCAGTTATTTTAGGCCTCTGGATATTTTCCTATACAGAATGCAGAGGGTAGGCAAGACACAAGCTTGAAAATGCATTGAGGAAAGAAAGTGAACATTTCACCAGATTAATAGACACGTGCAAAAACAAATAAATAAAAATGACACAAAACAAGGTCATTTGAAATTTCAACGTTTGATCTGTCAAACACGTTTTTAGTTTTATCAGGAATATCGCTGTTTGACAATGATGTATAGAAAACTTCCAAAAACTACTCAAAAAACCCAAACTACTAAGACTGCAGGAGTTTAAATTTGGCTCAATGCAGTGATGTTGTGTGCACTTCTTAAATTAGAGCTGGAGGATATAAGAAAAACGTTACATTGCTAAGTACTATAACAATAGTCAATTAAGTCTCAAACCTCTTTTCTAACATCCAGATATTTATTCATCTCCTCTCATGTTCATCACTATGTTTAAACTCACCAGCCACCTTATTAGGTAAACCCTTGTGGCTCCATCTTGCCTCTCACTGGTGGTTCAGGCAGCAGGTGACGGTATGATGGTGTGAGGAGACATATTTGATTCCTGTAGCACCAGCAAGCTGTATTTAAAATACTCTCTTATGGCTCCTGTCCATCCCTGTATGACTACAGTTTAACAATCTTCTGATGGGTACTTGCTGCAGGGTAACACACCAAAAACTCAAATCATCTGAATCTCGTTATCTTAAACATAACAAAAAGGCCCCTGCAGCCACCAGATCTCAGGCCTGCAGAGCAGCTTTGGGATGTGGGGAAACAGGAGATCCCCATCATTAACATGAAGCCGGTAAAAATTTGCAGAGACTCTGTGATGACATCGTACTGTTGGATGTTATTCCCAACATCTGGAATGCAGCAAGTGGCTATCTGAGATCCTGTTATGTTGCTACCATCTTTCTGCCAATTCTCCTCTTTTTCTTTCTTTGGAGGAAATTTCGATCCTAGAAGAGAAGAAGAATCAGCAGCGACTGTGTAGTGCCATCACATCACTATGAACCAAATTCTTGGAGGAATTCATCTGACATATATTGTTGGAGAGACCAATCCAGAACCGCCATGGTGTACCTTATAAAGTGGCCAATGGGTAAAAATCAGGTGTAAGCATAAAGAACGGTGAAAGTCCATCCAAGTGTTCAAGTAGACTTTTAATGGAGGGTGCATGAAATATTATAGCCTAATAAATATTGTATCCAGACAGCTTTGTGTCTGAAATATTGCTCCGATAGTGACTGTAATTCATTATTTTCTCCAGCTCTGGCCCACATGCATGCGACCCGAACCTCTATTTTACCTTTAGCTTTTTAGTTAAGGGTTTCTGTTCTCGCTACATTTTTTGCATGCTTGAAATACCAAGCAAAAAAGAAGATGAGAGAAAGAGAGAGCGAGAGAGACAACTTTCCCTCTCTCCAAACACTTCTTGCATGGTGAGAGCAGGATGGGATGGGATGGGAGGCTCTGTACTGTCACCTAGTTTCCATGGTGACCTGTTGCTATAGAAACAGGCCCTGCAAGATACTCAAGAGTTAGGCTGGGAAAGAGGGAAAAAAAGAAAAAGAAAGAAAAAGAAGGTGAGAAAATACTTAAGAGAAGCAGAATCACAGGAAAATACTGAAGAGCAGTGCAAATTAGGTGTAATTCTTAAAACTCTGAGCATCAGCTTTATTCTTAGCTACATCATAAACTCAGAGCTGGGCGGTTTAATGTTGATTATTGTCAGTATGTAAGATGTTACAAGGAAAGGGGAGACGAGATCAACTTCATGTTACTCTTTGTTACATAATCACTGGGGCTGTTCAATAAAAGCAATGTCTTGAGACAGAATGAGAACATTCACGACAGCGTTTTTGTTTAATGTGCGAATGATAAAAACAGGGAAAATAGAGAATGACAAATGAAAAAAAGAGCCAGTGTACAAGCCTTACAGTCTTCGGGCTTTGGTTCTGTTTGATGTAATATTTTCCTTTCCCATATCTTTGTTTGAACCTCGTTGTTAGCGCTGCATTCAAATCGTGACTGCACCAACATGCCTTGACGTTCGGCGTGTAGACCTGGTATATTTTTGAGAGAAGCTCCTGCTAAAGAGGCAATGTTGTTATCATCCACCATCCACCCAGTTACAAACATCATAAAGAGCGGAAAGAGGCATGAAGCTTAATTTGTTTGTCACTAAGAAAATTACAAGGAGGCAGTGCAGTCTGTCAGCAGGTAAATCAAGTTATAACACAGTCATTTGCAGCTCTCCACAGAGAGGGGTTGCTTCCCAGAAATTACCAACCAACCCGTTGTGATTTCCCGAACCACCTCCCCCTTCCTCATCTCCATCTACCTCGCTGTTTTGTTTTTCTTGCTGTTTTATTTACTGGCCGAACCTAATATACAGCAGTTTCTCCTCTTGCCACATAAAAAGCCTGGGAACACGAACGTGCTCCACAGTTGGGGGATGCACAATATGCAAAGCAACTGGCGGCCAGCTCTGCAGGACAGATGGATGCATACACACAAACACATCGAGACCGCCTCTTGCTTGTGCAGTCCAAGGTTTGTACGCTCTGTCACTGTGACAAACCGCCCTGCAAAGTTCAGTCACACTTCCTTCGTTGTGGCTGCAGCCCAAACATGAGCGCCCGAAACATAAACAAAGCAGACAGCGAAGATGTGCACAAGGCAAGTCATAGACATGCGTCACAATCGTTTTGATGGGTAAGCCTGGAGTTGCTGAGTGGATGTTTCAAATCAAACCCAATGAGGAAAAAAAACAAGCATCTCAGAAGGTCAGTGCTATGAAGAGCTTTGCTGAAATACCTTTAACCCCTGAACTGTTTCACATTTCTGACCTCAGACCTCAAGGTGTTTTATCGAAATTTTGTGTGCTAAACCGACACAAAGTTCTGCCTCATTGTAAAGTGGAAGGAAATTGATGTATGTATGGTTTTCAATTAAAAATAAAAAAATTGGACATGTTTGGTGTGTTTGTGTAATCTTGCTCTTTTACACTGATACCCGCAAATTAAATCCAGTGCAACCATTTGCATTAATGATCAGATTAATGAAAAGTACAATAGCGGTCAAGACTAAGGAACACAGAAGGTCAGAGACAAAGTTGTGAAAAAGTTTAAAGGAGATTTGCGTTATAAAAATGAATATGTTCTAAACATCTCACCAAAAACCGATCTATCAATCATATGAAAATGGAGAGTATGGCACAACAAGCAGCCAAGTGGCCCATGAAAACTCTGGAGGAACTGCAGAGATCTGCATCTTAGGCAGACTAATCTGTAACCAAGACAACTAGCAACTGGCATATAGGTAAAACAGTATGAATAAGGGAAAACAATCACTGCATATTATCCTGAACACATCATTCCGACTGCAAACCACTGCTAAACTACCTGTTAAATTACCTCCTTGCTCCCTCATGCAGAGGCTTAGTAATGAACAATGCATTTCATTTGCTCAATCAAAAGGCACATCTAAGCCTTGTGTGTTTAACTTAACAAGTGCTGTTCACAAAGACTCTGTATTCAATGAGCTTGAGCTGAATTTTAAAGAAAAATGGGCAAACATTTTAGCCTGTATGTGCAAAACTTGTAGAAACACACTGCCAAAAAGAGCTGTAGTTGCATGAAAAAGTGGTTCTGCAAATGTTGACCAAGAGGGGCTAAGAAACACATGCAACAAGTCTCAGATTTTAGTTTGTACGAAAAGTAGCATCTCAGCAAGTCAGTGTTATACATGTGCGCCTGCGTAGCTAACTGTCAACAGGTAACTCAAGGAATACTGCATATTTGCAAGCATACACAAAAACATCTACATGTAAATGAATGATCTTATCTACTGCTAAATAAGATCTACTAAATAACTCTTATTTAGTGTTAACTCATGTTTATGACCTGGATATAAACAGAATCTAGTAAGTAACCTAAGAGGTCAGCACATCAAGTACTGAAAAGAAATACCGCAAGGAATTAGCATGTGTACAATAATAATCCCATGACTGAACCAAAGATGTGCTCAACGTAGCAGCTAAATAAGAAACAACAAGAGATGTTTGGGCAACGAGCTGGTGCTGCTACTGAGTCAAACATTTGTGGGGACAAGTGAAGAGATTCTGGAGTTCCCAGTTGGGCTTTGCCTTCATACTGAGGCTGGGATCACACTTGTAATAGAAAACTCTTGAAAAATATTTAATCGTACAACAGTGGCCTTCTTTTACTCAAAAGAGACAAATGTCTTGTTTCTTTCACGTCCCACTCGTGTCCAGAAATAGTTTCTGTTTAGTCTTTTCCTTCCAATGTTTCTCTCTTGTACATTTATCCATTACATGTTCTTGGCTTTCCTCTCCTCATTTTTGAATCCTTTTTGTATAGTTTTCAGCTCTTCTTTGTCCCCTGATCTAACAGCTCTCTTCTTTTCACACTGCTAGGCTTTTTCCATTGATGGTTGCCAGGTTTGTTTGTTTTTTACAGAACACCTTACTGTTTCTTTTCGGGGGGGGGGGAAGTGTTCTTCACACAAAATGTGTTGTCGACTGTAATGTGCCCCGTCAACCTGTGAATATTGTGTATGTGTCTCACAGAAACGCTTTTCACATTTGGCAGTATGTGTATTCTGCCTGATCAGCTAACCAGAGGACAGAGCTAAAAACAGGTTTGAATTCACTCCATGGAAACTGAGGATACATTCAGCTCCATTTGCCACATCCAGAGGTGATCTGGGACATTTATGACAGTGTGTCTTTGGCAGTGTGAATGGAAATGTGTCCCGAGTCACACCAAAGGTCCACTTTGCCAAGTTGTGATTCCACACAAGCTATGGAGTTACAGCTGGGAGATTTTTCCTTTCAATGAGAAGCAGTGACAAACTTAGGGACAGCTCTAAGTGCAGGCTGTAGTGAAATGTGATGTTTTTAATTAAAAAAACATGGTACATTGAGATTTATTCCACTAATGACCAAAATTAAGCTATAAACCTTTATAGCAATTTTTATCTGTTAATAACTAACTTGTTGAAACCTTAGTTTTTCCTAATAAATCTTTGACGCCATAGCCGGGAACCTCTAATGGCAGCCTGTTGTTCAGGTGAGAAGCAATATCATGGTGACAGCAGAACTAATTAAACTGCAGAACAAGAATTATTGAATACTCAGAGCCAGAGATGCTATATTAATAGACAGACAACTTATCTGCAAAAGGAAAAAGTTCTGGATTGAAAAGTGATAACTAGAGAGACCGTTTAAACAACCAGGACCTGTTTCTTTGCAGAGTCAGAGGTAAGTTCATTGCCCTCAAACTCAGAGAGTTACCAGATGATCCTACATTAGCAGATGTAGGCTAATTTACATCTGCTAAGATGATCCCACACTTGGGAGGAAGTTAACCAATCAGGAGACTGCACGCTGCTACTGCCAATGAATAAGAGTTGGCCTTCAGTTTTACGCCATAGTCTTTTGGACAATGTCCGACTTCCTCTCACACAGTCGTTATGTGATTCATGCAGCTTTATTGACCCAACGTTTAACAAATTTAACCAAAGAAACATACTATCTGTTTCACTGTGTACAATAATGTATTTTAGACCCCAGTGTTCACAGTGATTAGGGACTACAGTCGTTGTGATGAATTAAAATTGGCGAATATTTGAGTCTCTCTGAAAACACTTCTAGCAGCCTGTTTTAATAGACAAAACACCAAATATATGTTTTGTTACCCAAGTTAATATACTGGTAAGATTATCCAATCTGTTTCCTTGCAGAAAAAAGGCCTTTAGCCCAGCATTTGGGGTCTAATCATTGACATACATTTGTGTATGGACTAAAAGTTTCCCCCCTCCCCATGCGTCTGTAGTAGCAAAGGCCAGCTGTTCTGCAGTGGAATCCCTGCACATCTGGCAACCTGAAGCCGAGAGGGTATTTGCCATGCAGCGATGATGAAAGAACTAGAACAGAAGATGAGATTAAAGAGAGAAGATGACAAGTGATGGATTTATGTTAATAAAACAAGATAATAAATTTATAGTGAGACACTCGCATGACATGAGGCTGACGAGGAGACAGCTTGGGATAAATTTATGCTTCTTTTAAGTAACGTGCAACTGCATAGCTCTGATGAATGATCAAAAAAGTCCTGAATAAGGACAGACAAATGTGGCTGCAAGCTCATAAACCAGCAACACCCCTGGAACTGGAAGATCCGTTTGTACACTACAGGAACAGAAAACAAATATATATAATCTTTAGGAAATTCAAAACAAATGAAGAGTTTCCTGTCTGGTCTGGAAGCGGCAAAGGTGAAAACAACACATTCAGATGTGAAAGTGGGTCCTTGCGTTTCCATTCCCATGCCAACTCTGCCTGTTTGAGCTTGTTGAGGGGAAAATAACCCGGCCGTAGAACATAAACAATTCAGACTGAAATCTATGAAAGACCTCCAGATCAGAATTCCCACTCTCTCTAGAAGAAGCTTTTTGTTTGAAAAGGTACAACTCATAATCTACATTTGTGATGGAGACCAGGGGTTCCATCCCATATTGATCATTGACATGTTATTTATTTACTGTTTAAATGTGTTTTGTGTTCTTTATTTCAGTTACATTGTGACATTTAGTAAATATTCTTTTGGGTAGGGAGACTGGCCATCTTTCCTGTTCAGAGAGTGTGGGGGAAAATGTCAGTTTGTTTCTGATTGGTTTAATTTGAGTTGATTGATTG
>CAEGAF010048625.1:0-10454 GCA_903067075.1 Micropoecilia bifurca
TAAACACAAAGAAAGCAAAGCAATAATACTTACGCCAGCAGACAATCCTTTGTTCTTATTGATCCTATGATGATTGAGCTGCTGGTCGTGAAAAGGTTTAATCCAAGCTTCAAATTTTGGAAATCTGTGAATTTTAGTTCGGCAAACATGATCAGGATACCTGACATCACCTGTACAGATACTCCACTGACGGAGAACCTTGTTTTTCGACTCCTGACGCAAAAGCTTTCTGTCGATCTGCTAGTCCACAATGTATATTAGCTTGAGTTTGTGAGACGGTAACCCACTGATAGCTGCGCTGTGACGTAAAATGGGCATTAGCCAATGAAAAGGTCCGGCCGGGGTAAGGTCCAATGATGGCCTTGCTAACTAGCCTAGCATTCACAACAAGACCTGCTGATAGGACACGAGACAAACGCTAAGACCCGCCTCCTGGCTCTGATTGGTTATTTCTAATTAGCACGGGGAGCATTTGGAAAAGGCAGAAGAGCTAAATTTTTTCCACAGATACAAATATTGAATATATAAACATTTAATGATAAAGTATATTTGATGATTAAGAACAAAGTAAACGTTTTCAATATTTGTGCAAAGCTGAAATACAGTTGACTCAATTTTCTTGGGAGAAATGGGACAAGATTCCAGCAAACTACTGCAACCTCAGCAACTGGTCACATAATATTTTATGAGCAGGTTCTCTGTCCATGCTGAAGAAAAGCCTCTCTATGTCATAGTACCGTCACCATTTTGTGCCACTGTGTCAATTATGCATCCAGGGTTTTCACAGAAGCTGTTCTTATATGGAGAAGAACACAGCCTGACTCTTTTTTACTCATATTTACTTTGTGGCTGAAATGTGTTTGCTCTGGATTATTTAAAGGCTTTAGATCAAATGGGCTGAAAAAACAAGATGACATTTTTTTTCTTTTTCCCTCCCCTGCATATTTACGCACTATGTTATGTTTCCCAACAAAATACACTGAAGAATTTAGTTTCAATATGGCAAAATATAGAAAAATTCAAGCTGTGTAAACACCGTGGATAGGCACCAGCCCCCGTGACCCTGCAGACATGAGCGGGTAAAGTCAAAGGTCGATGGATAAATGCAATGTAAACACATTTTGCAAAGCTATGTGAAGTTGCGTGGCTGTTTATCATGATCTCAGCTCCCTCTAGAGGTAAACTGCTGGTGGAGGATTTGTGTGGCAGCCTCCTCATCCCGTCTCTTCTCAGCAGAGAGAGAGGGACAGAGGGGTAGGGATTGAGAGAATGGCGGCCGTGCAATGCTCCAGATGCATGGTAGAAAGGAAAGGGTTTCGGCGGGAACTTGATTCCTGGCGACATAGACTGATACACTTCGTTGGTATGAAATCCTATCGTGTTTTAGTTTTTCAAAAACAACTCAGTTGTTTTGTCTAGCTTTAGCCGCCAATAAAGAGCGCTGCTCCGACCTAAGCTGCCTTGCTAACTAGTAGCTTGCTGGTTGCTGTCGGTGCTGTAGGTAGTTTATAACTGTAGCAACTAGCTTACGTGTTAGCTCCTTTGTCCAAGCTTTGCCAGCTAGCTGTTAGCCGGTGTTTGTTTTTTTTAGGCATTTCCGTGTCAGTTGGACAACTTCACACATATATCACGGCGTGTTATAATAACACATTTATAATGTAGTGATGACGTTTTCCGTGTTTGTTTACTGACACGTTCATATATGTCGGCTATGCTAACGCGAAGCTAGGCTAGGTTTAGGTTTCAGCTAACCTTTATGGGAGGGGTTTTGTTGATACGCAGAGATAGCTAATGTCACATCAGAGGAATAAAACCCTGTAGATGGCTCAGGTTAACGACTTTTATCAATTTAGCGCCATGTGGAACCCCTTTCCGTGTTACTGCCTCAGAAATCCGGTTGTGTCAAGATTATGTTAGCTTAGTCCAAGCCAGCGGTAGATAAGGTTTATTGTCTGACATGAAAATAAGAACCTAACCCAATATCTCCCACTCAGTCTATACGATAATATAAAGGTCTAACATTTTAATATATTTATTGTTGCAGTTTTCAACAAACCTGTTCAAAACTCACTGTTATAAGTTTTTTTTCGTAGGCCTTGTATGGATTTACGTTAACAAATAACGCGATTAGGACCGTGATTAAACTCCAGAATATAACATTTATATAAGTGACAGTTTGTTACTTTTTGTCTTGCAGGGTTTGAAAGTATTCTGGTGGGAATTTATGGCCCAATGCTGCTGAGAGACCTTAATTTATTTGTGGGTAGGTTATTAATACTTTATACTCGGAGTGTTTTGCTCATTGCATTATAGCAAGCAGACTGTAAACTGATGTGTGTTTCTGTTTTTAAATGCCCTGAAACCTTGTGGACTACAAATGTACCTTTTGACATTTGAAACCTGACTTAAAAATATTCCTACTTATGACTATTTTGAGGTGCCAGCTGTTGAATTTCTTTAATTTTTCTGGATGGAGGTTCACTCAGGTTTTAAACAAACGATCTTTGACTTAGTCATGAACTAGTTGATGTGATGAACTGTTGCAGCATTTAAAGCACAAATGTAATATTACTAGTTGTTTATTTCACAATATGGTCCCCAAAACAGCAGGATCTTGCCCTATGTTTGAACACCAACACCTGTGCATTCCACTTATGCATTTCCTGCATTGACATATTTTCAGTCAATCACACTTGTACGCAGATAACATAAGTCCAGTAGGTCATAGTCACTGGGGTGTTGTTTTGTTTCAACATTTTAACTCAACATTTATGCTAAATCCTAATTCCTGGGTTTATTCCTACCTCTAACATGTCCACATTAATCTGTCACTTAACCATTTAAATTCAGGTAATGATTAATATATTGTACAGGGAAATAGGACAGAACTTCAAAAACTGATATATATTCAGTTTGTGCTGATATTCACTGAAAAAATACATGCAACTTAAAACCTGTATGCTTTATGAAAATAGTTATCAATTCTTTAAGAAATATTAGTTTTAGATGCTTATTAGGGAACGTAAAATGTCCTCTATGGACAAAGAAATATATACCTAATGTATTTAAATTCCAACCATAACCTAACACTCTACATGCTATATAATTATTCCAAAACAGCAGACCTTAATAAATATATAGATTTTAAAGGATGCTTGAAGTCATGAGTCTGACTGTAAATGTATTAATGTGTCAAAATGTAACATATTTTTAGAACTTTTTTCTCTAGGTTAATGCCATAGAGTGCACTAGTGTTTCAGCCAAAATTTTGAATATAAAACCAATTTTATCCATGCGTCTTCCCTACCTCCACAAGGTTTGAAAATCAGCCACTGTCTCCTTTTGTTCTGTAATGAGAGAACTGAAAAAAGTGAAATTGAATTTTAAATGAAAAGGAATCGATTGTTTTGCTTAGTTAATTTAGTAGTTTGGACATCAGTGGTCTAAACATTTTTATTTTATGGCACAACCTTGTGCAGTTAAAACTAGTTTTTTTGTTTCACGGCTATTAGTTACTGGGATTGGAACAATTAAGATGCATTGTGATCTTATAAAACTTGACAGATGACGGTTATAAAAATCGGTAATGGTTGGAATTGGCAGATCAAGCTGTTTTTTCTTCTTTGCTGTACTGGGACATATGAACCATTTTTGAGTTTATACTAAAAAGCTACTGCTACAAAAACACACTGATGCTTCAGATTGAAGACAGATTAGTAACAGTCACTGTGTGTTGCAAGTCAAAACTTATGAAATGTACAACATCCACCATTGTCAGAGTTACTGTTGGACAGGAAATAAGTTTGAGACACTGGAAATATGGTAGTAAAGATGGGATTGACTTTGAGGTCTGGACTTACACAAAAAGCAACCAATTTAATCAGTAAAACTGCCCCACAGTCCAGAAAAATGAATTTATTGATTAGCCATTTTTAATCAATCTACGTGACTTTGGTGGACAAGGGTTTAAGGTATTGAACTAGATATCTACATTATATTTTGAAATAATCTAGTGGTGGTTTCTATCATCCCATACCAAGTTGTTGTTATATTACTGAATAGGTTTTATTTAATCTTCCTTCATAGCAGTAATTATTTATAGCATTATGTCATAGCAACTGAAACACCATGTACTTTTGAATTAGGATAGCAGTGTTGCCTGCCAGCAGTTCAGGGGAAATTTTACTGGAAGTTACACAGCTGTTGCAAAATTATGATCTGCAAGTTATGCCGAATCTCTGTGAATATGAAGTTTGCTTGTTGCACATTCTGCTGTGCAGCGTCATTGGATTTTTGTACCCACCACTTTTTGTTGGGTCTCACTTTAAATCCACAGTTTAATTTCTCAATAGCTAAAAAAAAATAAAATGCATGTTGATTTCTGCTGTGAAAGGTGAAAAGGTTGTAAACAATATGCCAAAGAAATAGACCTATCACGTGTTACCCAGAACGGATCAAACTCTATTTGAGGAAATGTAGAGTCTTTGATATGTTTTACAGACTGTGAACCTGATGAGTTGGATGACTGGTCAGCAGAGGGAAGCCTCTCAACATGTTCGTTCTGTAATCTGCCACTGGACAAACTCAATGTAAGGATTTTTGATGACATTGTCAAATGGACAATTTCTCACACAGTGTAATATGAGATCTGAATGACGAACCATTAAGGTAACTGATTATGTTTCCTCCATGTAGGACCAAGTACCCGCAGCTGCGTCGCCTCTCTCCTCCCCTTCTGATTACTCTCCTTGTCAGACCTCAACCATCTCTGAGAGCAGCCAGTCAGCACACAAGTTCCTTCAAGCTGTGTTTCACAAGAAAGGTCAGTCTCTTATTGAATGTGTTCCCTGTTTTGGCTTTTAAAAAAACAAAGAACATGTATGGATCTTTTTTGATGTATGTTGTGTGACCAATAGAAATTATCTGAAAAGCTGAAAATAACAGATAAATAAATTCTTTAAATGTGTTTCCTAGATAAAGACGAATTAGGAAAATTGTTATTGAAAACACACATATTAATATTAGGGTCAGTAATCACAATGTGGGGCTATTTTGTAACCCTATGCCAATGGGATATAATGTCCTGGTTTTGAGTAAAGGGAATTTTTTGTTTTTTTCTTGTCACAGAAATCTAACTTTGGCTAATAAATTAGTGTAGGATAAAGCCTTATAAATGACAAGAATAATTCAGAAACTGGCATATGCTGTTATTTTTTTACGTAAAAGTAATCTTTTCTGAATTTGTGGTCTGAAGTGTAACAAGAATGTCCCCTGAAGTTGAAAATCTAACTCGGAAAGTCAGTTTTCCAGACGGCCCCAAGTTCAATCATTGCTGCCACACTTGGTGAAAGTTACAGATGCAACCTACCTTTTAGCAATTCTGAGCTTTTGTATCTCATTAAATCAACAAGATGTACAATAATGTAAAACCTCTATTTGTGTACTTGTTCTCTTAATTGATTGCACAAAATGGAAAGGAATAAATCATTGGTTTGTATTTATTATATTATTATAATAAATATATTATTATATTGTATTAAGTAGTGCAATAGCAGCCTCTTCGCCCAAGGTCCACCTCAAATTTCGGAGGTTGTTGCTGCAGCTCTCGCATGCTGAATGTGACAGGCAGCCAATCAGAAAGTGGACTCTGCACCTGCTTTGCTTTCTGAGGGGAAATTACCGGGGGGAATCCCAAACAGCTGAAACCTGCAATGCTTAGCCTGGCTGCACTCTCCACCTGCTTTCTGAGGGGAAATTACTGAGGGGAATCCCAAACAGCTGAAACAAAGCCTGGCGGCAGGGCTAGCAAAGCATGGCGGGCCGCCATGCTTATAATAATACCCTGACCACCTTTTTAAAAGTAGTGTTCTTTTTTTTCCTAAGCTTTATTGCTTGAATATTAATGTACTGAGTCAAATTCCTGTGTTTGTATAAGCTTCAAGTTGCGTTTACAAGTTTACAAACAACTCAAAGTTGAGTTGATTTCAACTTTCATCACAATCTCCTCTCTTTGCATTTCAGATGTGACCCTGGATTGTGATTCCAAAATACCTTTAGTTGCTCATGAACTGATGAAGAAGATGATACATAAGTTTGCTGAGGAGTACGCATCCAAGTGCCTGCTCCGTACCACAACAAATGGAGTTACAAAACCCTCATCTCTGGTGCCAGAAACATCAGATGCTCCTCTGGATCTCACAGTGAACCGAACAGGTGTGAAAAGCTTTTGGAGGTTGAATCAAAATAAACTTGACTCCATACAGTTTTATATTTATGAAATATTTCTGCTTTTTAACAGATGGTGTGTTGGATCTCTCAAACCGGAACACCACAAGCTCTGCAACATCATCATCCCATTCCAACGCCTCAGGGTAAGAGTTTTATTTTGCATGGATTTATTTAGTTTGAAGAGAGAAAAAGTTAAGAGTAACTTGGCATGTTGGCATTTTTATCAAATAATGCCCTGGCAATAAAATATTACCAATTTGGTGCTGCTGATCTTTTAATCTTTTTGCAAGTCAATACTAAGATGGGTGCTTCAGCCTAAACACTTTTGACTGACTTGTAGTTTTGCAATAACTTTTTGTTATAAATTATTCAATGGGCAGCTCTTGAGCCCAAATAATTCAGTTCTGTTGTTGTACGGGTTTGTAATCATACATTGTCTTAAAAAAGTATTCACATCCCTTGGATCTTTTCACATTTTTGCTACGGTACAACCACAAGCTTTATTGTATTTTAGTGTCTTTATGTGATAAACCAACGTGGAGTCGTGTAAAGTCATAAAGTGGAAGAAAAGGCGTACACAGATTAAAAAAAAAATGTGAGCTAATAAATAAAACTGGTAAAATTGTGATTAAAAAGGATTCCATTTGTGTTTAGTTTCTGTCTCACACTTAAATGGGATTCTAAAGTTACTTTCAGAAGATGGCTAATTAGTAAATAGTCCACCTGTCTGTTAGGGCTGGGCAATAAATAATATATATTTTAATATCAATAGTAAAAACGATGGACTGTTCAGTAATTTCACAGATCTCTGATTCATAACCACAAAGCATTCTGGGGGATGTAGGGAGAGGAAAGCCTTTAGCCCCTTAACCTTTCTCATGCAGCTAAGCAAGACAAATGGCTTTAACTAACTCATTCACTTTTTGGGTACCTAGCAACAACCTGTTGAATAACTTGTGGAGCAGGAGTTGCGTGTTTCTCTTCTGTGCCTCATAATTGTTTAAAAATAAGAAACGATGTGAAGGAAGAAAATGAGTGAAACAGCTGTATTTCCAATACTTAAAACAAAAAACTAATCAATAATTTTTGATATCGACTTAGGTGAAACACTTGTATCGTAATACATTTTTAACTATATCGTCCAGCCCTAATATCCAATATTTAAAATAAAAAGATAATAAGTAATTATTAAGATTGACTGATATGAAATTTGTATATCGTGATATACAAATTTTATACAAAATTTAGCCATTTTGTATAAATTTGTTCTGTGAAGGCTTCAGTAGATAGTTAAGGAACATTATTTAACAAACTGCATCATGAAGACCAAGGAACACACAAAACAGTTTGGGGTAAAGGTGAGAAGTTTAATGATGGGTTATAACACAATATTCCAATCTGATCTAGTAGAAATCCACAACAGAATTGAGAATTTTAGTCAAGACTCGACAATTTATGTCAACATACAGTCACGATCGCTTCTGACTTATCATGAGCTATTGCAGTCTCTAGATGAAGCAAGCAGGTAAGACACACAACAACAAACTTGGCGTTAGTTTCAAAGAGAGATGGTTCCATAAACTATTGGTTCAGGGGTCCTGCATAGAAATGCGCGTCCAGATTTTTATTAGAAAAGAAATTTAAAAAATCTTGCCTTGTCTTCCTTTTGTTCTACAATTATGTGCTGGTGTGTGTTGGTGTATCACATTAAATGAAAACAAACTACAGTGAAGTTTGGGGATGTAATTCATGGAAAATGTACAAGCGTTCAAAGGTTATGACTACTGCACGACATTGGAAAGGCTAGCTTGTATTCGATATTGATACTTTGATTCCATGGGGTTGACTCTTTTATCTCTTGAGCGGTAACGTCACAATAAAGGCTTCACCATTACCAACACCCCAGGATTGTACAATGAGACAATAAGGACATCATTCCAGTACTCCACAACGCATTTATTTCCTCTTTTATTGAACTATTTATGACCAACATGTAAAAGTCCCTGGATATCTCAAAACTGCAGGGGTTGCATGCCATTCACAGACTGTCCCACCTGGACGTGAAGAGGCTTTGCTGCACACACAGAGTGTGTGTGACAGACAGGCAGCAGTGTGTGAAACAGACTGAGAACATACAGACATGAAACAGTTGCAGTGATGTTACCAACACAAGGCATAAAGGAGTGGACCCCTGAGTCTTCACCCCACCCTGTCCCCTAAGCCAACCCCCCTCATCACCTCCATCCTGACCCTGCTGTTTGGTCCTCCCATCCCTAGGAGGCAGCACAAGCCGAACGAGTACATTGAGAGGAGCTGGGAGCTGTCTGAGGGGTTGCTGTCCAAGGCTTTGAAGGATATCCGCTCAGGGAGGCTGCAGGAGCAGCGAGCTGCCTTGCTCTATGGCATACCCCTGCAAACCTTGCGGCAAGGTTTGGAAAGCTGGACTGACGGGAAGCTGGATGTGCTGCATCAGCTTAAGCAAGGCGGCAGGGACTGTAGGGATGAAGCAACCTCACACAATGCGATGTCCTCAACATTGGGAGGAGAAGCCCGTCTTGTCCTGCAGAAGGTGGCAGCTTGCGCGGAACAGGCGGAAATTGGGGGAGGGGCAGAGGAGAATTCAAAGTTTACTTTCCCATCGTCTACTCTCGCTCTCTATCACCCAACTGGCCAACAAAAGACCCTCCCCTACTGTTTGTCCCAGCTCAGGATTGCTCTTCAGCGACCAACAAGTCCACCTCCCAGTTTGGGATTTCCCACATCCCTGCGGATTCCTCAGGTTCGTTCCGTGTCGGTGTCAGCAGAGAACTGCAGCACGACTGAAGATCTCCAAAGTACCTCACTAACAGAGAGTACTGCCAGTCTGTCTTCGGCATCTGCCAGACCTTTATCTTTCTTCAAACTCAGATCGCCTTTGTTGGCACAAGGCTGTTCAGACAGTGCCAGCCAGATACCTCATCGTCTGGGACCACGCAGATCCTCACTGGATGAGCCAGAAGACGGTTGCCGGGATAAAGACAAACAACCCAGGAAGAAACGGGGAAGGTACCGCCAGTACAACCATGAGCTGATGGAGGAAGCCATCACCATGGTGATGGCTGGCCGCATGAGTGTCTCTAAGGCTCAAGGAGTTTATGGAGTGCCACACAGCACACTGGAATACAAAGTCAAAGAACGCACTGGAACTCTGAAGAACCCTCCCAAAAAGAAATCTGCTACCTTTTCTTCATCTAGTTCCAACTTGTCTGGATCCGGTACAAATACCAGTTCCAGTAACTCAGGAAGTCTTGCATTAGCTGCTGACATGAAGAGTTTTTAGACCACAGAACGCCTCAAAGTCCTCAACACTTGAACAAACCAACTCTTACAAGATAGAAGTTCTCTGGAGACTTTCAGAAGTTCAACTCTTGCCTTTAAGAAACACATTGATATTAATATTCAGGTCTTTTGTGTGTCTGTGATGTGATAGTCACACTTGAGGTTGTATTTTTCTGACATGGTCCTTGGCTGTTTTTAACCAGATTTTGTTTTTTTAAATTGCACAGTTTTTAGGTAACTGTGGTGCTCACTGCATCTTTAGTGTACTAAACCAAATTCTCAAAACCACTGAAGTTAAATGAGCTTTGTGAATTTTAATTGCATTAAACATAATTCACAAATTCTAATTTAGTGAAGGTGCAATACCAATCTTATGCACTCTCTTTTAAATTTGGTGTTGATCATTTTTTCCCACAATGCCATTTCAAATTACTATGAAATGAAGCAGTCTGTAACAAGACGTTTCTCAAATGTACAAAATGTCACCCTTTGCATGGTTTGTACCCATTTGGAGAAGTAATTTGGTTCTAAATAATTCTCTTTAATCTACTCCGTCTACTATAAATAAATCTTATGTGACGCCATTTGGTGATCCAAATGGGGATCTGAAAATAAGAAATACAGCACTGTCCTCAGAGAAGAATACACTAAGTTATACATAAGAGTTATGGAACTACAAAAATATAATGATTTTACAGTTTGTTTATTGATGTGTATTGTGCGTAGGACGTTGTGGTATGGCAAATTATTGTGTTTTTCAGTGGGAAAACTGGCCCTAATTGTTACCGTTAACTCTGCTGAGGATCAGTTATGAAAAACACAGCTTTGAACTAGGGATGTGCCGATCAGGTTTTTTCCTGCCGATCCCGATACCGATCACCCCTGAGGGAAAATCGCTGATTCCGATT
>CAEGAF010048646.1:0-17224 GCA_903067075.1 Micropoecilia bifurca
GTGTGTGTGTGTGGGTGTGTGTGTGTGTGTGTGTGTGTGTGTGTGTGTGTGTGTGTGTGTGTGTGTGTGTGTGTGAGGGAATCATTCTCACCTGTCAGAATATCTGTCTTGATTTGTGTGTGTGTGTGTGTGTGTGTGTGTGTGTGTGTGTGTGTGTGTGTGTGTGGACCGATTTGTCCTCTGGTGCTGCATACACTAATGATTCTTTGTCTGTTCTTTCTTTTTCTACATGTTATGGTTTTTATTGATCATGTATGTGTCACTAACCCACGGGGCTGTTTTGGTGACCGCTTCTTTTTAGTCCAGTGAATGGTGCACATCAACAGATAAGTGTGAAAGAGAATCTGTTGACAGCTGCAGTTTTTGTTCAAACTTGCCTTGAGTTATGTTATATTGTCTCTTCAAATATTTTTCACTAGTTGAAATGAGAATCAAATGAAATAGAGCTGTTCTGATTATCCCAGTCTGTGCTGCACATTTAGGTGAATACATCTGGCAAACAGCTTTTAGATCTACTTATGTGTTGTCGTCAGAAGCCTAAGAAGAAGAAATCTCATCATTTGTTCAATTTCTATTACTCTGTTGGATCCACTTTTGCTTTCTGAGCTGCCTTCTTGATTTACATCAATATGTCAGTAAAGGTGCTCAATTGGTTTAAGATCTACAAACTTAGATCTTAAAAAGGATATTGTCCTTTTTGATCTTGTGGTCAAAAAGGACAATATTTAGTTTCTATAGTATTTAGATGATCCTAAGTGATAATCAAGTGGCCCAAATGTGACTGGAAATAATCCCTTGAATTTTTTTTTACCACTATCAGCCTGGTGGAGGACAGATCTCTGTTTTCCTGTTGTTCACACTCAAGTCTCAGCCTTATACTTGAATGTTGCAGCCAAAATTGAGACTGATGAGCTCAGGCAACATTCACCAGTCTGTTGTGCAATTTGCTGGGTCAGAGTCCAGGTGCACTGGTTGTAATAGGTGCTTATCTAAGCCACTGTTGATGTTCTGTCATTTTGAACCAGTCATAGTTCAGTTGTCTGGAAAGTAATTGTTTTTAAAACAACAACTTGGTGCAGGAAAATAGTGGAATAAATGAGGCAGGGGAAAAAAGGGGGAGTGTGTGAGCCTTTTTATTAATTAAATGTACCTGCATATACCTGCACTGAAAAAACAATGGCTTTGCAAACACTTACTTTTTTTGATTTGTGTTTAATACACCATTTAAACGCTGAATTTATAATGCTGGAAAAACTGTCAACAGTCTGACATGAACCTTCTGCACATTTGTTTCAAATAAATAGCTTCTCCTTTCATCTCCCAGGTCTTGGTGTACACAGATGGTTTGCATGGCAAATGGATGTTCAGCGAGATTCGGGCAGTCTTTTCCAGGCACTACCTTCTGCAGAACACTGCAATGGAGGTTTTCATGGCTAACAGAAGTAAGGAAAGTAGCAAATAAACCATTTATTTCCCCCCCAAAAAAATTATTTAACAGTAATCACATATTTTTATGCCTGCAGCGTCTGTCATGTTCAACTTTCCGGACCAAGCCACAGTGAAAAAGGTTGTCTATTGTCTCCCTCGAGTAGGAGTGGGCACTAGCTATGGACTTCCACAAGCAAGGTAGGATAAGAGATGTCAAGTAAAATTAAACAAAAACTTGTTAGCGTAATAATTCATGTCTGTAATGAGTTGTATTTTGGTACTTTGTTGTATCGAGGTGCATCCATTCAGCCAGGAGCAAACAAGTTTATTTGAAGTCTCATTGCTCCAGACACTGAAGTGGATGTTCACTGACCCTGACTGAACTGACCTAATTCTCCAACTGAAAACTCAATGTAGCCATGCCAATGGCCACAGAGGGAAAAAAGAAACCGATTCTCTTTAGGCTTTCAGCTTTCATGGCGGTAACAGGCTTTTTAAATTACTGCTCTAAAACAAACGGCCCCACGTTCAGAGGATATAATACAACTGACATCTTTGCAGAATCTGAATTAACATCTTGCTTAGAGACCATGCAACACTGCATTCATTTTTTTGTTTAGCATTGTGGGTTCATTTTTCTCAGTTTCATAATTTGTGGAGCTTTGGAATGCAACTTTTAAAAAGGATAAGTTCTTTTAACATATTTGTTCAAACTGTCACCATGTTGTGTTGACACTAGGGCATGAGACAGATAATCATTGAATAAATTACACTCCTCTGATTTCTCCCTATGATTCTGCTTTTGGCCAGAAACAACCAATCAGAGCCAGGAGGGTTTCAGTGCAGTCAGTGCAGCTTGTATATATCCGTCACACACCTTCCCTCTTGCTCTCTTCTTCACTACCACTAGTTCCCCACAACACAACTTGCTGTAAATGCGTATGCTAGTTAGCATGGCCACCAATGATTGCAAATAAACAGTTTTCCTGTAACAGTAAGTTGTTTCTCTCTCATTAACACAGCAGCTGTGTGTACTCAAGCATGAAACCCTCCTCCTGACTCTGATTGGTTGTTTCTGCCATATGCATTACTGCACATGGCAGTAGGACCACAGCGCGAATACTAGATTTTTTCAGATACTGTCAATACTGTCACAACATGGTGATAGTTTAAAAAAAAAAATGTGTAAAAAAAAAAATTTATTTAAAGGACCTCTAAAGCAGCAGTAATGCATCAAATAGCTGAATTCCCTCAGTTCTCCAGTGGGATCTGGTTAACGTCATCACCTTGTGCTGGAGGAAAGATGCATCTTCAAGGCGCAGGACCTAAAGGCCCGGACCTGGGCGCTCATCATTTAAAGCATTGATAAAGCTTATAGCATTTTGAGGGATATGTGTTCAGAAATATCTGAATTTGTGAAGAACGTCGTCTCCAATTCTTTTTTGATTGCTTTTAGACGGATCTCCCTGGCAACCCCTCGGCAGCTTTTTAAATCCTCAAACATGACCCAGCGCTGGCAGAGAAGAGAAATCTCCAACTTTGAGTATCTGATGTTTCTCAACACCATAGCTGGTAAAGTTTTAATGAAAGCACTTACCTGTTTTCCAAGTGAGATTTGTTATTTGAAACAGTAAAGTAGCTGGAAGTACAGAAATAATAAATCTGCTTTTTTTGTTGTTTTTGTTTTTTTTACAGCCATCAGTTACATTTATAGGTTCTGATTTGTTTTCTCCCTCGTCCAGGTAAACTTAATGACCTGTGATAGTTTTAGGTTTTAATCTATTATTTGTGTGAATCTTTCCACAGCAAGTCGTTATAGTTAGCTAGCAGGATCAATAAATTTTATGTCAGTGGTGTTGGAAGCACTAACACTAAGTGGGCTCAGGTATGTCGTATTTGTTTAAGAATCCATGGTGGCTTTAGGCGAGACTCAACACAGTAAACTTCACTGTTCATGACTATCTGCCGTTTGAAGCAAAAGCAGGCGCAGTGGATTTTTGCCGGATAATTAGTGCCTGGTTTTGTGAAAGTGTACCCGAGTGTCTGCAGAGTTGAAAGGTTCTGTTGTCGACTCTCTGATCTGAACCGCGACTAACAGGGAAGGCAAGAACAACTGCACGCTACTCTGCTCAGAGAGGTGTCATCCTCTCTGTCGCTGCATATTCATGCATATTTATATTTAGCTTGCGCTCGAGAGTCGATACATTATTGTCAGCTAATTAGATGTAAGGCAGACACAAAAACATGCCCAAAATTCATTAAAAATCCGTAGTAATGACCTAAGCTGCCAGATATGTCAGAATAGTGTGGAGCAGGAGACAGGCGGGGGGTGAAGTGCTGGGAGGAGGCGCGAACAGGAAGACTTCTTCTAATTAAACACTATTCCACTGTTATTAACATCCTGCCACCCTAACTCAGGACTCAGCACCACTAGGTCTCACCACACCAACGCCCGACCCCATCCTCTGTGCTCAGCCTGCTGTTTCCTTCCCAGTGTGTGCCATTAACCTTGATAATTATGCTCTCTAGCTTCCCCCAAACCTTTCTAGCTACTCTGAAGAAACATTCTCAGTGACTAGCCTGTCAGGAACTTAGATGGCTTTGGCACATGTAGGATTTCTCGCGAACTTGCTGCAAAAACACAGCCTCTCTCTACTGGTTCAATTTTAAAATACTTTGTGCTTATCATTAAAGTCTTTGAACGTTTGAAGGAGCATCTTTTTAATGAAGAAATGTTTATCATGTCATGTTGCAAATGGTCAAAGAATTAGCTCTAACTTTGAATCATAGTATGTTAATATAAATCATGCATTAATGTTTTGTGAAGTAGGATTTTGTTGAATGTACATAAATGTACTGATTTTGAGGACAAGGGTAGGACAATGAAACTGTAATGGCACTTGATTTATTTTTGTTTGAGGCCCTTTGAAAGAGCCAGAGAGTCTGGTAATCTTATGGAATTATGTTAGAGGGTAGTTTTTTTTTTGTTGTTTTTTTTTTTAAGTGGCTGATTTATCTAAATTTTTGCTCAATCTTTTTCCGTCGAATACATTCTTATTATTCACACAAAGAAATGTATCTATAAGCCTCTATTGTTCATATTTAGTTTATGGAAAAGAATCGGGTGTCCCTAAGAGACTAGAAAATAATTTCTAAATAATTGACACGATCTGTCAGAAATATAAATATTTGAATATTATTTACGAATTATTCTAAAAGTTGTTGTATTTTCATCCTTGACTGACTTGGAAAGAGTTTTTCTTTTAATGGAGTCTTTTGTTTGATGATTAGAAATATGAAAGTTTAACACAAAAGCTCACAGCTTAATTTTGTGAGGGGACTAATACTTTTTCATAGTACTGACTGTGGTGTGACTGTCAGTCTCTGGCACTTAGAATTCCTGAATTTTATGTGATCAGCACAAACAATAAGTTGGAAATGTTTTTTTTAGAATGCTAAGACAATTTTTGCAAAAGTAGGTTGAATTTATTTGATTTGATGCATCTATTCACAAGAAGAATGTCAAGACATAAAAGCTGTTATGTTTGAGGTCACATTACAATCGGTGATGTTGAGGATCAAATCACATTCATTTGTTTATTTTAACATATAATCAGCTATGCGGTGCTGATTCTAGTAAACGTCTTCTTTGCAAAAGTTTACATATTTTGGAAGGAAAACATTTACAAGCAGATTATCAATGCAGTAAAAGCAAAAGTTCACAAATATAGAAAACCTTAGAGATTTCATGTTGTTTCAGCCTGAAACAACATGGCTAAAGAACATTCTTTTTGCTAATTCAAGTAGCATTTAGCTGTTCACGCTACCTGTTGGTAGGCAACTGGAGGGTTTGGTGTTTTGTGGCAGAGGGAAATCTGGAAGCCGTCTAAAACTTCCCAATTATCAGATGACTAATCTTTCCCACATGAGTCACAACCACTGTTTTCAATTTCTACTGCATGTTTCTTTTCTCTTTTTTTAAAATCTAAAATTCATGTCAAAGTAAAGTAGGACTGACTATGCTGAATTTACTCTTAATTTTTCCCATGAGTTCTTGACACATGTTTTCCCTCTGAAAATATTTTCTCCCTTTATTGAACATAAAGGAAGCTGACATCCAGCAAATCAGTTGTTCAACACTGAAATGACATCAAAGATATTTAGCAGCTAGATTCTATAGCTCTGCAATTACAACTGCTCCACTTGCAGACAGGCTTCATGCGACTTTCACCTTTTATTGACAACTCACACTCAGCAGCTCCTGTCATGGGAAACAAAGAAAACATTCTCACAGTTTCTGGTTTGCAGTGCCTTCCAACACCACTTGGAGCCCTTCAACCTTTTCACATTTTGTTACATTGCAGACAAAATTTCCATTGCATTTTCTTGAAATCCTTTGTGTTTACAGAACAACACAAAGTTTTATAAAGTTATAAAATGGATAAAAAAAAAAAAAAGACATAGGATGTCGTAGTCTTAGGTTGATGAGGATATTCTTTTATAATCAAATTCTGTATTACACTTCTTTTCCACATGACCCTTGAACTGTGTGTATTCCATTGTCTTCATGTTGCTGTTTGTTTTCTAATCTTTATTAAAGATAATTTTTTTATCAGATAAATATTTTTAAAATCATGTTGGCATCCACTTATGTGCTATTTTATGTTTGTCTATCATTTAATATCTCAAACACTTACATTGAAGTTTGTAACATGACATAATGTGAACATGTTCAAGGGTCATGGATACTTTATAGTAGAACGGAAGGAAATCTGTGAGCTCTGAGATCAGGGTAACACTGCATACTTATCCACACAAAGCCCCACATATGCCCTTCACTCCACCCCTTGTTTTTCTTTCAGTCTGTCATCACTCACAGATTTTTGTCTGCAAACTGTGCCTAGGGAGGACGTATAATGACCTGAACCAGTACCCGGTCTTTCCCTGGGTTCTCACCAACTATGACTCGGAGGAGCTGGACTTGACCCTTCCGGGGAACTTCAGAGATCTATCCAAGGTATGAGGACCTCTTGGCCATGAAACATAAAATCTTTTACATAAAATGTTCATTTATTGGTTGGGAATACGCTTATTTAGATTTAAATTGCGAAAATGTTATGTGTCAGAAGGCCACTTCACATTCTAAACTTGGAAATTGGTGGACGAGTCCTATAAAAATCTTAATAAAAATGTCAACATTTTATAAGCTCTGTTATGCATGACAACCTTTTGAACAGGAATCGGACGTGGCGCTAATCACTGTATCTCAGTTATTTTCAGTACACGTACATCATGACTTTATCATACTTTTTCAGAGGTTAAAGAAAAATCTGCATTGAGACAAAAAACACTTCTGGAAAAAGTTTACAGTTTTGCAATTTTTCTAGCTTGCAAAGAACAACCATTACCATCTAATAAGTGCATATAAGAGACAGTATATGGACTTGAAAGATAAATATACTGCAACAGCACTCATATAAAGTCCACTTTAGCTGTACAGTATGGGTCTTATGGTGATGTTGAGTTGACCAAAACAAAGTATTCCCAATTTATTACACTTTTATAACACAGATGTTATGGTTTATTTTTTCCAGACAGCTGTATTTGATGTATGCCAGCCTTGACAGTTTTCCCTTGTCCGAATAGTTACATTTTAGACTTTGCTCAAATTAATTATTCAAAAAGTGCTGCCCTTTGACTTTGGCAGTCATTTTGAATTCCTTCTATTGCAGACCATTTTCTGCACATAGCAAAATCTGGTGTATATTAAGCTGAGACATTTAAATCCCTTCCCACACGTAAATCGCCTCAAATAGCTCTTTTGAGGATACGTTTGGTGTTAGCTCTCACTTCAGCAAGCAGGAGGATGGATAAATTAATAGATGGATAGATCGAAGGATGTGTTGCAGTGAACTCTGACAATTACAAAGAGCATAAATCTGCGTAATAACAGGATCCTTACTAACGCTACCCAGCTACAGGAGCTCAGACACAATGTGTCCAATGCCCTGCAGCCCTGATAAATAAATTTCAACATTTTCTGTAACTGAAGGGGAGAAGGCAGCAGGTCACTCTACCACGAACCACGGCCCGGTTTACTGGTTTTCTACCCCCCTTCTGTCTCTATATCTCGCTCTTGCACGCTGCTGCTCACTGACCTGAAAACGGTCGCATTCTTGTCTGAGCGCTCTCACTCACTCCAGTGCTGCCTCATCCCCTCTCGTTTCCCTTGAAGCACCACTGTGCTTCACCACTGTGATTCTTCAAGGGAAACGAGAGCCACGTTTTCCAGTCTCACTTCTCTACAGTTTGCATCATTTATTAGGTTTTCAATCAACAATATAATCAAGTTCAAAACAAGAGAAGTAATAACTAAAATGTCGATCAATGCAACAACCTCAATTTCACCAACCCAGACCGTGTTGAGCTACAGCCAGAGTTCTCATCTTACTGTGGTCAACTCGGCAACTTTCATCTTTACCTGTTGGGTGTCCCAGGTGGACTGAGAACGCCGCTGCATGTGTGTGTATGGATGTGTGTTTGAGGGCGGTTGAGCAGAGCTGAGCCTCATGCAACCCAACTGCCCTGGGGAGACAGTTATTTATTGTAATGTATTCCAGTGACATCCTCCCATGCTGTTTACAGGCCTGAGCTGCCTTCATTAGCATGAGTTCACAGCCCATGTCTCCTGACAGTTGTCCTTGGAACCCCGGGGCTTATTCCTCCAAAGGTTCACTGATACTATTGCAGAGCAGGACAGAGGCCTGCACTCGTGTCCTCTCTTCTTGGTCTGCTCTTTTGTTCCATTATGGTTTAGTATTTAGTGGTACTGTCTCTGGAGACCTGTTCGTTGTATAGTTAGACTGAGTGTCTTCCTCAGATAGATTTCCAGTGCATGTGCTTTTACTTTAAGAAGGTGATGTCTGTGTTGGCAGTGGTCTGGTACTGCCCTGTTTAATCCACTTAAGTCGAACGAGTTCATTTGCTTAGAAAGTCCAGTTTGTTTGATAAGGTGTGAATGAACTCTGATGTGGACCAAAATAGCAAACTTTGGTCCGCCTACAAACCGAGGTCACTGCAATCTGATGCCACTCAGTTTTTGCGAAGAAGGATGTTCCGCTCAGTGTTTATGTCCAGTGTCGATGTCATATTTTAGTTTAAGGGTCTAAAACATCAATACCTATCTTACATTTGTAGAAATCCTCAACACACCTGAATGAAATTTCTAAATTGCTATTAGTTTTGCTAATGACATAATCATTTGAGTCAGGTGTGCTGAAGCAAATAGAAATTGAAACATTGCTGGAAGCTGACTTTCAAACATGAGAGTTTGCAGCACTTATGTCAGCCATTCTGCTTCTTATAGAAGCCCTGAGCTCATATAATTACTGGAGTAGTATTTAATCAGCAGGCAGACAAAATTCTGGGCAAAGATATCCTTATCTTAAAAGTCTAAGACGAACACAAAAATAAATGTCTAAACAATATTTTCACATGTTTATCAAGAGGGGTTAACATTTGGAAGTTTTTGATTAATAGTCACCACTCACACAACTTGGTTTTATATAATACACATATTATAGTTGTCTTTTCCCTTTTTTTAATGAGTGCTGTCACTTGTCATCTACTAGTTCTTGGATTGCAGTTTTTAAACTTTAAAATTAACATTCACACTGTGAGGATTTTGCAGTCAGAACATAAATGCTGAAGAGATAACCACGCGTATGTATTTTTGCTTTTTGATTTACCATATGGTTGAAAACTGAAGCAGCCCATGTCATCTACTGACACTTTATAACGCTGCACGTTTACAATAAAATCTCACGTTAGAGCTGCTCATTGCACACTTTCCCACAGATCACTCATACCTGAAAGCTGCTTCTCACGTGTGATTGATTGATCCCTGGGCGGACGCCATTGTTTAAGCAGCTCCAGGTTTGCCTCTCTAAATGATGTCCTCCCAAACCTGTACGCACCCACAATTACCTGCTGGTTGGGCATTCAGTGAGCTGTAAACAGTGTTATTGAACATTTCATCGCCGTGCCTCGAGGCCAAACTTCTGCATATTTGTATGTCAGAAATATTTACGCAGCCAAGTGTGTCATTTGATTCTAATGATTATTTCTTGATGGAGTGACAGGCCTATGATAGATGAAGAGAAGTTTCCTCATAGTTGTTAAATGGAGCGATGAAGATTTAATTGCAAAGGAAAGCAGAAAGAAGCAGGTGTCGTTTAACGCTGCGTTTTCTCACCCTCACTACAGTTTAAGGTATGCATATAATAAAAAAAAAGAATTTTAAAATATATTCATATAAATAGCTCAGAAGGTTGCATCCCTGAACCAGTGCACTTAAGTTCACCCAATTTTTCAACCAGATTGTAATTTTTAAATTCCAGCCACCAGAAGGGAAACTTGGCTGCCCCAAATCTGCACTTTATTTCCCACAACAGATTCTTATTCCTTCTCACTTTCATTCCAGCGAGGCTGTTTGTGAGAACATCTGCTTTATCTTGATTTGGAGCAACTTTATTGCATTAGACTGGAGCTCCATGCTGTGCTGCTTCTGACAACGGAAGCAAAAATGACTGTGACTTGCCCTGACAGAGCACCATAGCAGCATACAGTAATGTAATTTGTTTTGAAATATAAAATGCAATATGCTTCTCCTTGGGAGGTGGCTTGGATATAAGCAAACAAAAGGAGACACGTTCTTCACGTTCACTCACCAACAGCCACTCTCGTTTCCAGTAGCCTTGGAGAGCAACACCAGCGCTGATCCTAATCAGATGTGAAGCCAGTCGAAGTTTTGATCATACTTTGCTTAGTTCTGTTGATGTGTTTCAGTGGGTCAGGTGTTATACAAGAAATGAACTCCGGAAAAAAAAAGTACGTGTGGAACTGTCTGATGCAGTTGTTTTCATTGTCTCATAACTATGATCAGTGCAGGGAAAAGGAACAAGGTGTTTTTTTCTTTGCTGCAGAGAGCTAACTGAACTTATCAACAGATGGTGAATATGACAGCATTAAAAGCACTAAAGTGCCACTGACGGGCTTTTGTTATGTTATAAATGTTTGCTTTTATTTGATATGAAATCCCCATCATGCATTCTCGTCCTAAATGTTATATATATATATATATAGGTCTCCTCATTTGAGCATTTATTTTTTGTCATTGATGCAAAGTGTAACTTTAGAGGTATTTATTTGACTATTAGTAAGAAGTGACATTCATCTGACCAAGGAAGCACCCAGGCCATGTTGACGGTGTACAGTATTTAGAATCGCCACAAAGTAGCATTTGGGCTCCTTCTTATGTAAAGCGTCCATGTTTCTGTGGCCCAATGTATTATCTGAGCTAGCATAGTGCTGAAATATACATTTTCTTGTGGCTACACTCAGTGAAAAATTACCTTTTTTTACTTGTAAATGTTAAGTCACATAAAATATTTTGATGAAATCATGTTTCTTAAATTATTGATTTTTATTCATCTGTGGTCACAATTCACCATTGTGCTTTCCATGAGATAACAATGACAAAATAAAATAAACAATCCTTTTGACATGTTAAATGTATAATGCTTAAGTCTTTATGTTTTTGAGGTTTGAAGTTTTATTTCTTGAGGTGATGTTGTAGGATTGATAATGGAGCTCACTGCATATGAGTTTGTTTCGAAGGCTAATTGTCTATACAGAGCTATATATAGGTCATTCATTCATTCAATTTAATTTTATTGAGGTTACAGGACAATGGCTCTCAAAGACTGAAGTTGTAAACCTCTGATCAAGCATATTTTCCATCTGTAGCCATGGAGATAACCAAAAAGCTAAATATGCTAATACATTTAATCAATTACCATTTCTCTAGGTCATCCCTGAAACTTTTGAAAGATGAAGCGTGTTACATCTTTAAGGTGTAAAAGTTGATGTTTCTGTATCTGCTCTTCAAGAGACCAACGGTTTACATGGTGACCCAGAGGTCCAGCTCTTAACTCATGCAAGGCAAGTTGGTTTTTAGTAATAAGGTGAATTCAGTGCTAGAATTAACCTAAGAATCACTGCAAACAAATTTATGCCTCACGAATGGCGCCACTTGCTAAAACTCTTCAGACCCCATCGGTCAGGGTTATGCTCTGTTGTTCTCTGTAAATGTCTTTGCTTGCCAAAAACAAGTTTTGATTTGACATATAAAAGGGTTTTTGCTTTTTTTTAACACAGGTCACGCATAGACAACGCTTCTTATTACAGTTATGCTAACACAGCTGAACAACTTGGGAACACTGTAAGCACATTTTTTGTCTCATTGATTTACAGCCACTGAATTAATAGGAAGCATTTTGTCAACTTAATTGTTTTTGGATGTCTTCTGTGTAACTTGGAGCTTCTTTAAAATGTGTGTGTGGTTTGCTCTGTAAGAACAGATGCACAGCAAAATTCAAGGTTACGTTTTGTATTTTTTATTTTATAAAAACACATATTCATTCACTATATATGGCATTTTTAGCAGTAGACATCCAGTTAAATGTTTAAGACGATAAATATCAAAACAAACTACGTGACTTAACAAGATTAGTACTGATACAAAGTAGTACTAGCACAGAACTTTTTCACCTTTGTTTTCCTTGTTTCAAATTTATTTCATTGACTTTTTGTGCATTGCTCTAAACTGCATTAGTCAAACTAGCAGTGGTTTGATGGAGTGTGTGACGTCTTGTGCCTCACACTCCAATCCATCTGGGCCGAGACGTCACATGCAAGGCTATTACCACCCCATAAATCTATGCAGATCTCAATAAACTTCTCCTTCAGTCTTCTCGGTTGTGCTAACACTGATGTGGTTTGCCATTAAACTTAAAGGAAGAATGAAAACGTCTCCATTTAGTTAGGATTTTTTCATTTTCATTTTTTTTTCTCATGAGGAATGTGCTGTGTTCCACACAAAGATGTGACTTCAGAGATGCTTTGTCTGAGTTTGATGGAGATTTCCATTTGGATAAAGATTAGCAGCAGTTTTAATAATTCCAGGAAATTGCTTTCGTTTTACAATTTGGTCTCAAAATGTTTATAGTTGCAATTTATTCCATTTCTTCTTAACCTGCTTTAAGGCAGAAAAAACAGTCACTGATTACGTTACCAGTCTTCCTCCCCCTTTGTCACTGATTCAGTAGTACTGAGTATATTAATATTGACTGCCTATTTGCCTCCAAGGCTCTTATATTGGATGTTGTGATTGAAAGCGCAGGAAAAGCAATTTATTCACCACTAAATGTGGGTTTAATGGGAGTCATTTTGTTGCATTAAGAACTCATGGAGATGAAAGCTCGAGGGAGTGGTATCGCAACAATACTTAAGATATTATAGAGGAGTTGGGTTAATTATTAACCAAACTATCAAAGCTTCTAACAGTGAAGGACGTGTCCTAATTGTGAATGCATTTAGGAACATATTTTGTTTTTATATCTTTATAATTATGTGCTTGTGGACTTTTGCACCTGCATGTTCTTTTCCATAAATTGTAGTGTTTTATTAGTAACATTATGGCTGTTCTTAAGTTTGTGAATGCTGATATTCATTCATATCCCGATCTGGAGTATCTCTCCTTGTGTGTTAAGACCTGCTAACTTCCATCAGGACTGCAAAATAATAGAAAAAGTCTCTGAACACAACAGTAAAAGTCCAATTTCTGACATCTTGGCTTTGAAAGGTTTTTGGATAAATTTGTTCTGACCTGCATGAATTAAAAACATTTTAGCAGGGAGAGTATTTTTTTTCCTTTCTTGATCCTCACTATGCCATCTTCTGCCCTTTTGCTGTTCTACCCTTTAATTTCTGACAGAATTTAGGACAGCAGGACCTTTAAACGACCAGGAAAATAAATGTGGTTTGACATAAAAAGTCTCTCAAATTGAAGCTCAATTTCTACTTTAAGCTTTCCAGCAACCTGAGCTTGTTTTATTTTTGTTCACCACTTTATATCTGTAGTCCATATTTACATTTTTTTCACAATTATGCCAATGTGGACGTATATTTTTTATAGCTTGAAGCAGTAATTTATACTGTAAAGTTGTTGGGATTTTTTCTGCCTGGTGAATCAAATTTGTGTTGTTTTTGTGAAAATTAGGTCAATGCTGATTTGTATTTTTTACAGCACCTTGTAAAGGTTTTTACAGGTTACATCTAAGATAAATTGGTTGCAGCGTGTTGAAGTTGAAGAAAACTTTCACATCGTGACCTGCACTCAAAGTTAGGCCATTTGAAAGCCATGTTTCATTTTCATTTCACTGCACAATTTTGTTAATTTATCACACAAAGTCTGAACAAAATACATAGAGGTTATTAGTTGTAATGTGACAAAAATGTGAAGATGTTCTGAATTCTTTTGCAAGGCAGTATGCTGTGTACTTGGATTTACTGACCTAGAATGGTGACTACTCACCGAATACCCAAGCAAGCATTCCTGTCACTGGTATTTTCTCATTATGGGATTTTCAGAACAGGTTTATTCTCAAAGGAGGCAAAGATATGCAAAACAAAATGCACATATTTTGCAGTTTCACATAAGTTGAGGGGTTTTTTTTCCCCTCAGAGAAACTTTGGTTAATTTTAAGACTGGGTGAGAAAGCAGTGAAAAAGAATTACCTACTACCACCGACATTTACTAACATGATTTACAGTGCATTGTAAAAGGAACATGACACACAAATAGAGACTTTGTTTTCTGAGCTAAAATAAATATTAAAGAATTTTCATTTTTATTATAAAATAATTTTTTAATGAATTTTTTTGAAAGAAGCAGGAAAGGATTTATCCTTTATTTATGTAACCTGTGACATGATAATTGGAGAATGCACAGATGTACTGTTTCAAATAATCAGTCATTTGTTGTCTTCTTAAAGCAGATGATTTTTTAAGTGTATGAAAGTTCTTCAGGGTGGAAATATTGGTAAACTTAAATTAATTCATCAAAACCTCCAGAACTAAGCTTTTCTCTGTACGTTTTTCCAGCCTGTTGGTGCATTGAATCCAAAGCGTGCAGCATTTTACTCCGAACGCTACGAGTCAGGAGAAGAAGACCAGACACCTCCCTGTCATTACGACTCTCACTACTCCACTGCTGACACCACTCTGCATTGGCTCATCAGAATAGTGAGTATGATTCCTCCTTTTGCCGCCCTCCATTCCTGTTATTATTCTAATCGGAGAATTAGTCAAGTATGTGAATAGGAGTGAAATCAAACCAAACGCCTCAGACAGCTTTTTCGTTTCATTTTTTGTGTGTGTGTGCGCAGTGGTTGATTGTCACTTGTCACACTTGATGATGCTGTTACTTTGAGGTCTGTCGGCTTCTGCACAGGACGCAGCTCAACATTTCAATTTGATTGGGGCTGAGTTGGACCAATGGCGCTCAGAAAACACATTTCACAGGCCAGTAAACCGGCATATGTGAACTAAATAAAGAGTGGCTGGGTAATGATTTACAGGGGCTGCTGTGACAGGTTTATGTGTTTCAGGCAACCCAGTGAGCGCTGGAGACATGTCCATCAAGGTTACTGAGCACTGTCCTCATTTACTGAGGAAGAGGAGCAGGAGGCACCTCACCTTCCAGTATGGTTCCTATAAAATGGGCCTTTATAACCCGCAGAGCTTCTTTGAAACACTTTACATATGGCTTTGGAAAGCTTACAAAACTGAAAGAGTTTTATGGAGAAAGTGCGGTTTAGCTATCCAATGGCCATTATTACTACAAAAGAGCTAATGAACTGAGGGAGTTTCCCTGAAATAAGCTAGAAAGCTTCCAGCGGGTTTGTGATCTGTTCTCTGAAACAGCCAACAGTCGAGATCAGGCTCTCTGAAATCCAAACTTTACTATTTGCTGCTCTCAGAAAGATCACAATAATTCTTTTTCTTCAGGTTTTAATACAATTACTCATTTCAGAGCTATTTTGTAGTGCTCAGCTGGAAAGAAATAACAAGAAAAACTAGTGCAGACATTCTGAATAAGTGGGCAATTGCCTGTTTGGAAAAATTACATTTCTTTTTCAGCAAGCATGTCATGCCACGGTAGTCAACATGTCAAAAAAAAGTGGGAAAACTATCATCTTTTTTTCCATTTGAGCTTCAATTGAATTGATGTCTCATTTTGGTTCTCTGTAGGAGCCCTTCACCACGTTCTTCCTCGGTGCCAACGATAACAAATTCGACCATCCTGATCGCACGTTTTCTGCCATCACACGCTCTTGGAGAAACTGTCAAAGAGACACGTCGGATGTAAAAGTGAGAAATATAACAGTGCCGGGTGTATGCTTTGCCCTTGCAACTGTAGAACCATCATGTGTTTGTGTTTGTGTTTGTGTTTGTGTATCAATGTGGTTTGGCTGTAAGACAAAAGTTCAACCCTGAAAATAAAAAAACGATGTAGCAATACTTTGTTTTCTATATCTACTGTTAGACGGCATGCAGAATTACACAAAACCGGCTTTGCTTCCTCTGTAAAGCTCCTAAGACTATAAAAATAAATAACATCCCATTAATTATAAATGTCTTATCTAAACAAAAAGAAATCGCAACCCCGCAGTGAGCACATACTCTATGCATGTTTGATTTATCTCATGCAAAAAGCAAACTGTTTCAGAGGTAGACTGTTCTTGAACAAAGGCTGAATCTGAAAGGAAAACAAAGCCCTCTCTCTCTCTACAGATTCTCTGTGCATGCACTGAAAAATGCTGAACCCTGCTGATTTGCCTCCATTTTGCCCACTGCATAACACACAGCAGGGATACGCACTGACCTCAAAGTGTCATATATTTCTAGCACACCCTGCGTAGGATAGTGTTGCCTCAGGCAATTAATAAAGCATTCATGACAAAAGCTATTTAAAATGTAGTATTTTATGTACAGACAGGGCTTTTACTTGCTGGGATCAGGGGGAGAACCAGCAATCCATGTGAGGAAGAGGCATAACACTGCAAGCCGCTGAACGACTTGATAGTCAAACGCCACCCTGTTAACAAACACAGTCTACTTTTGGCCACTTGCACGTCTGCATGCATTTGATTTTACACATGTAAGACGATTTCTAAACTAATAGAGGTATTGTACTATAAAGGACAGTGCAGTATTCCTAAAAGGATTTCATAATTTAATAGAAAAGCACAAGAGCTACTTGGTTTGGGTTACTCATGGTTTCTAGCATCGGCAAGCTGCAGGAAATGGCATTATGTTAGCTTCTTGTTAGCCTGGTATTCAAGGATGTTCAGGTCCACAGCCTGTCGCAAATAGATAAAACCTGGGAATGCCTAAAAACTCCTCTAAAAAATGATTGTATCTACTCATTTCAACAGTTCAAGGTGTTGAATTGAACATGTTAGCTAATTTTTTCACAAATTATTTGCAGTTGCATTCTTAATGAAAAAAAAATATATATATATATATGTGTGTGTGTGTGTGTGTGTAGCTACCAAGTTTAAAAAAAAGAAAATAATAAATTGCTTTAATTTCTTTTCCTAATTTCCTGATACCACAACCTTGGCAAGAAGAGTGTTATTTAAAGATCATCAAAAAGACCCATTTAAATTCTAAAGCAGCTGCAAAAACGCACATTTCAGATAAGAAAATCTGTTACGGAGATAGCTTTACAATTATGTTCTACTTTTAAAATACAATGCATTTTGTAGATTTAATGGGGGGAAAGTTCAATGCTAGTTCCAGTATTTTATGCTTATATATATGTATATCTATCTATCTATCTATCTATCTATCTATCTATCTATCTATCTATCTATCTATCTATCTATCT
>CAEGAF010048653.1:0-19051 GCA_903067075.1 Micropoecilia bifurca
ATTGGGAAAGTAAAGCTGACTGAAGCAGTAAGAGGTCATGTGCTTTCTTTCTTTCCTTCTTTTTTTTAATTTTTTTATATAAAAAACACAAATGAAAAACAAAAAGGACATAATCCTGTAGAGGATTTAAGCAGCCAATGATCTAGACCTTTAGAAAGGATGTAGCCTCAGTCGTTGCAGAAATCACAGGTTCTCCTGCAATATAACATTCCAATATGCTTATATATCTTCTGCATACCTCTGAAGATTTAAGGAGGGATGATGCACTGCTTTTAAAGGTTATGCTGGCAGCAACTAAGAAAGCCATTACCAAACACTGGCTATAAAGAACAGCCCCGCACCTCTTCTCTTTATTACCATCATTAAACACACTGAAGTATTAGAGCAAAATAATTTACCGTTTTCTGCTACAAAGCGACCCATTATGAGATGATTGGGAAAATACTCCTCCCATTTTTCACCAATAGTTACATATAATATCACGGTATGTCCTATATGTACAGTAAATCAATTCCATACCCAGAACCTTTTTCTAAATGTTCTTGGAATGACTGTTGATTGTCTCTCTGATTCCGTGTATGCAAATACTTGCAATAAAGAGATTTAATAAATAAAACCATTAAATGATTAAGGTTTTAAAAGCTTTAACAAAGGCCGTTCATTTCTTTATGTTCTGCAATAGTTGGGGCTTCATGAGTAATTTGTTATTCTTGTGACAATTCCTATTTCTATCTGCTATATTATGTCTTTTGTCAGTTGATCTTGTTTCAGTATTTATAGTGCAGAATACTGGTCAAACCCAGTATTTTAATTGTATTTTTAAGGTTACTTGAATAAGAAAAAAAACATCAGATCTCCCGCAGCAAAAACATTAACACGAGAAAAATATATTTAATATTCTCATCCCACTGTCTTTCTTTTGATCCCGACAACTTTTGTACTTTGTGTTATTGCCACAAGTACATCATTTTCATCTACACTTTCAATTTGTTAAAAATGTAAATTTTCTCCCCGTTCTTTAAGCATACCAAAAACGAAAACTCACAAATGTTATATCTGCAGATAGATACGCAAATGGCATGTTCTTCCATACAGTTTAGGCAGTAAAATTAAGGCTAGGAACATATGTATAAATGATGGTAATCTTCTAAAATGAACACATTTACACAGTAGTTTGCATGGGTTGTAGTTCTTCAAAAAACTGGACTTAACCGCTTTGATCCAAAAGTAATCAGTATCTGCCAGTGAAAAGCAGATGGGTGTATCTATTCTAAGGATAATAGACCTGTGACAAGTTCTCACCATGTTCCTTGTTAGCATCCTCTTCTTCTGTGGGCTGTGAGGGATCGTAGTAGTCAGCGCTGTATTTGAAGGCCACTGCATTGTAAGTGCCTTCGTCAGCCAGGGCCTCACTTAATCGTTTGTATTCTTCCTCTGTAAAAAGGGACAAATACATTAGCATTTTCACATAAAATAAAGAGGACTAATTGAGTCCTTGTAACATATGCAATATGTTACAAGGTCAACAAGCGCAAACTGCTCCTTGTTAAAATTGCAATAGGTAACTTTTATAAAGATATCTGTTGTTACACATTTGATACATAATAGTAACCGTCTCCTGATAGTAAAATAGTATAACTGGTGTAACAAAGTAGTCCGTTCACAGAGTGACATAATCTGTGTTGATTGTGCTCTCAATGTGTGCACTGACAGACCTGTGGCCAAAAATGACTGTGATGAAGTTTTAAATACATTTTAATCAGAACTTTCAGGGCAATCAAAATAAATGCCACAAAATAATGTAATGAATTTTGAGTCCATGTCACCCATCCCAAATGTACAATGGAAATTATCAAGTGAAAGAGGGAAAATATACTTCATCCATCAGGATGTCTATTTTTAATATTGCTTATGGGCAAATAAATATGACATGCACATTGCGTGTCCTTTTCTTTCTTTCAGACTAGATTTTGACAGGCTAGTCTGAAAGAAAAATGGGTAAAATAAGTTAAAAATATGAGCGGATGACTAAAATTCATTGTTTCAGAATAACAAAGCCTTTAAAGAGACAGACCTGGCATCACAGTTTAAAGGAAAGCTAATCATATCAAGACATGACCTTATTTGCAGCACAAAAAAAACTTCATGTTTATTTAGCAACGAGTATTTCTAGTGGTTTGTTGACATAGATATTTTGTTTGCATTCACAGAAAAAAAGAACAGGATCAGAATGGACTACAAAAAGCCCCAGGGGAAAGGAGGGCGGGAAGGGGGTTCATTGCAAAGTCACATTTCAGACAAAAACAAGAAAGTAAACAAGGCCAACATCTAGTCAGCCTGGAAATAAAACTGGCAGTATATTACATTAGTAGCCTAAACCTGACCAGTTCAGCAAGCTGCAAGCAAATATTGATTTCACTCACAGCCCAGAATAAAAATTGTACCCTGCAGCAGTAGCCGTTTAGTTCAAACTTGCAGAGTGCAACCTGCTGTTGGGTCAGATTGCCTTACCCACACAAACAAATCTCTCCTGGTCTTGTTTATTGCTGGTCTGAAAACAGCTTCTTGGTTCTGATGTGGAGTGGAGTGATGTGGAGTTTCATTAAGGTAAAATGCTTGCATTATGTTGGAAATAAAACTCAAAAATTGCTCTGATTTGTGTGTGGCCAACAAAAGCTGCCTTTTAAAATGAAAACATAAATTTTATTTATTTTTTTCACAAATACATTCATAGAGGAGGTCCCTTGAAACTTTAAGAAGAGAAACTTCTCTTAAAATTCATGACATCTATCAATACTTGTATTGCCCTTTTACTGGTCAGGTGGGTAATAGAGCGAATGGGGTCAAGCCTCCAAATTCAAGGGCAGAACACTGCACAATGGACCTTCTGCAAGGAATGTGCGTAACTCAAACCATTAGCTGACTCATTCTTTGCTGTCAGTTTGGGCACAGGACACCATAATTCACTTAAAACACCTATGTATTAATTCAATGGTAGTCATTAAGTCTGTCATTCACAAAAAGTACTTTGTCACCAAAATAATCAGTATAACTATGATGTAAAGCGTCTCGAGATGCAAGTGTCCTAGACATCCTAAAGTCAAAATGGATTTAAGCATTCGCTATTAAGGTTGAGACAGAGGTGGTCCACTTTAAAGACAGAAGAATGGAGGTGCAGAGAAAACGGTTATTGGCAGGACCAACTTTCTGTGCCCATCAGAGGTCACGCTAGACTTTTTTTGCTGTCCCTCATTTTGACTGACAGCGTCAGAATAAACCTGTCATATTTCATTTTTACCCGTCAATTTAAATGATATTGACATACGCTATTCAGTTGGATTTAATTTTTATGCGGTTTAGCTAATATTCAGCTAATGCGGCTCCAGAAACTACATATAATACATGAAATTAAACAACTCCACTTGAATTATGAGCGATTCACCTGCTAGGGTGTGAACGCACAGCTTCACAACGTCATTCAGAGCAGAAATCTGCACTAGTTAATCAGAAGTCTCAGGCTGAATTAAACCCAACGATGTTACTGCTTCAATCCACCATTTGAGTAAGAAGTGCAACCTCTCCCATTTTTTTAGGTTGTTTTTTTTTGCCTCCCTTGGTCTTAAGAGATGGGTCAATTGGAGCTTTTCACCCTGCAAGCTTTTTACCCTGGTCTGGGCATACGCTTTTATAAGGGTTTTTTGTGTGGTTTCGCCTCCCCGTTGTCCGACAGTGACATCTGCTGCACTCCTCCTGAGCGACGTGCTAAGTGTAGAAGGGTTAATGATTGAGCTGGAAGATGTTGCAAAGCACAGGGCAAACTAAGTGCAAATATTTTGGAATGATGAGCGTAGTTGTGCAGCGCACTGCGCTTGTTAGAGACTAGTAAATTTCTGCTCCTTACTTTCCTTCTTTCCTCAACAAGATAAACTACCTAGTTCTCTAATTAGGTTATAAATAGATTAACAAAATTCAGCATTCTCTTTAGTTTTTTTTTTCTCCTCTGCAGGCTTTATCACACTACTTCAACCCACCCCAAAAAACGAAACGGAAGACGAGGTGGGTCCAGATTCACATTTTGTCTTTATAAAACCTACTCTGCAGTCCTGACTCTTCTCTATAATGTAATGTAAAGAGATAAAGAAAAAAATAATGTATAAAGTAATGTGAACTCTATAGCAAATGTTCACATTACTAATGTGTTCTAGTGTACATTTTTTGACAAACATAGGCAAATCACAACAAAACAAATGTAGTCTTTGCAGTAATAACATTGATTATGGGGAGAAAGGGATGCCCCCACTCCTTTCATAAAGGTATGCCATTAAAAACATAATCAGTCTCAACGATTATTTAACTTTTTTATGTTGCATATTTGAATTTATAGCTGAATGCCAGAAAAAGCATGTTGCATACCTTGTCTTGCCTCTTCTTCTAGAAGGTCGGTGTGCAAAGCCAGGTATCGCTCTTCATCGCACAGCGCCTCAATCCTGGCCTCCTCCTCTGACAGCTGGTAAGATGTATTCCATGACCCACTGTCATACTCTGAAAGGTCATGCAAGTGACCCCGCCCATCATATCTGTTGAATGATAAACAGGATTAGAGAGAGAGAAGTTTAAACAAATAAACATTTTAAACAAAAACCTAGACCTACTTACCAAGATATTTTGATGCAGATTTTTTTTAAACTACATATATTCTTGTCTTAAACTTCCTAAGATTAAGAATGATTACATTTCATATTTTGTTTTCTAAGCAAACCTAGATTCAAACAAAAACAAGAAATACAAAAAAGAAAAAGAAGACAAACAAAGCAACTCGCCTCTTACCTTACAGGGTTCAAATCCCCCCTGTAACACATCATTACTTCTAAATCTGCAAAGAAAGTTACATTCACACAAACCCGAGCACATAAATACCTATCCGTAAGAACCCAAATGGAGGATATATTCCAGGGTCCCTCTATGGCATCTCTCTGATGTAGTTTCTTCATGAAGGCAAAGAAATGGGGTGCTGCTGTTGACAATCAGGGTTTGGAACGACCCCCTAAGCCTAACTTGCTGGGGAAAAACTGGGTTATGTGGTAAAGACACACATACAAATTGTGTACAAATGAAACAAAGGCTGGACCACTGCAGACCAAGATGATTCAAGTAGATACATAGCAATAGCAATAGGATGCATAGTTTAACAAGAAAACAGTGCTGATGCAGTTTTGAATCATTTTCACCAGAGAAAGTTATTCTGGGTTGGAATATTCTCTGGGATGATGCCCATCAACAAACTAAAATGTCAAATTGATCACTAGAAAGTTAAAGCAGTTGAAAGGGAAGTAACAATTTGACAGAGTGAATATCATGATATTTATTTAGCAATTAGAAGTTTCCAGAGGAAATTCATATAACATGCCAGTATGCAAAGCTGACCAGAATAGTTCTATGTGTTCTAGACAGAGATACACCAAGAAAGGTTCTGTTGGTGGGGATTGTCATATCATCATGGACAGGCTCTGATTACTGATCAGCCAGTTAGATACTAAAAATATGTGAAAAAGACTCAAAGTTAGATTTTTTTGAGTATGTGGTTGAGTGGTTTAAAATGAAATATCTACAGTAATATCTACAGATGTGATTATACACAAATGAAAATTTGATTAATGAATATAACAAGAAGCTGACTATATTGACTGAGCTTTTTCACCTAAAATATAAAAGGGGAAAATTCTACTTTATGTGATTATTTTTCCTTCCATTTTGATTTACGGATAGGATTTTACTGAATTTGAAGATTTCAGTGATGCAGAGAAAGAAAACTAACTTCTGAGGATACATCTGATGTTCAGGATTTGCTCTGAACATCAGTTTTATTTTGCGAACATTTTATTCTCAACCCAGCTTATGTCGTTTATCCAGAACGTGGGGGAAATTTACTTTCTTGAAATATATAATTTAAAAAGGCAAACTGAGGCCACAACCAATTAATCAGGAAAATTGGTGATCAGTAATCAGCTACAAAATCTGAGAGGTGCATTTCTATTCTAATTCAACATAATAAATATGAATGATAATGACATTTTCTTTCAAATACTGAAAGTAGAGGTCAAAAACAAATATGCTTAAAAAAATTTGAAATTATACACAAACGTGTTATAATGTTGATTTTAGCTCATATATATATTACATAAATCTTATTCATCCTTTTGGACATCGTTTAATTTTCGTACTATAGAGTTTTATCTGACAAGTTAAATATGTTGACTGACATTCTGGCTAAAGTTAGCAAGGACTGGTGGCATTTGCATATTAGCATGTTACCGCATGAACTACATGTAGCATTTTTCAGTTTAACACATCTAAAGATAAGTTAGCAGAGAGAAATAAAGCATTCGACGTTTGTTTCGGGTCTTGTCAGGCTTCTGCAACATAAACTGGAGTAGTCCCTTGAAATCTGAAACAGGCTAACGAATAGCAGAAACAGTTAGCATAACGTTTCAGTCTACGTTTGTTCAACCGACCTATCAATCATGATGCTCTTGTCCCCCATCCATGGGATAAGATGTTTTCCATGTTCGTGGTAAAGAGCCTTTTCGTCGTCTCGGAACAGTTTGCAGGCATAACCAAAAACCAAGAGGTCGGCGTATTTGTCGCTGTCGCTCACGTCCTTCTTTACAGGTTTGTTGTTGGGGTCCTTCTTTGCGGTTCCGCGGCGATGCATCTCGAAGTCACTCGAAAAATAGTTTTGCTAAAGGGAATACTATAACAATAGTCACACGACAATGACTTCCCGGAGTCTAAATACCTCATATATAGTCAAAACGATGTAGCAACTAGCAACGATTAGCACAAATTGCATTCAGCGTATCGCCATATTGGGAAGGGAGTATGATAAATTTACTAAACCCGACAGCACTTTCGGCTAAAGCGTCATACGTAGAGCAATATTTCAGACAAATTTATATAGGCCTACAATAAATGCATATAATTGTTGAATATTTTTAGCTGCATTATTTTTTACGAAACGAGGTTAATTTATATTACTCTCCTGTTTGTTTTCCTCTTTGAATTCCCATTCTATGTCGAATCTGCCTTAAATAATTGTTCTTGTTGCGTTCTTCCAGCTGACTGAACGGGGCATGGAAAGCCAGGTGGTGTAATCTTTAATTTATCTCTCCTAAAAATATACTTACTTTTTGCGTGACACCAGTTCTATTTTACATAAATAGACATAAATATCTTATTATAAATATAAAGGCTCTTTAGGACAGGTTCAGGACTATGTACTTTTTATGTTGGAGATAAAAGAAAATAGTTAATGGAAGTAGCACTTTTAGGGAATATCTAGGAAAGAAACAATTAAAGAGATGTTCTGAATCTTTAGTAAAATATATGCCATGAGAAACAAAGTGCATCAAACTGATACAATGAATAAAACACACACACACTTACACACACACTGAAGGATAACTAAAATACATTTACAGCACATTTACAGTAGAGATAGAAATAGCTCATTTAGCTGTGTGTTTGTTTGTTTGTTTGTTTGTTTGTTTGTTTGTTTGTTTGTTTGTTTGGTGAATTGATCTGAATCCTTCTCTTTGTCTGAGCAACCATACCAAATAGCACAACTTGTAGAAACACTTATTAGCCAGACAGCAATCATAAAAAATGCCATAATTGCTGTACATTTTTGAAGATGTGCTGTAAATGTATTTTAGTTATCCTTCAGTGTGTGTGTAGGTGTTTGTGTGTGTTTTATTCATTGTATCAGTTTGATGCTTTCAGATTGCTCTGTTGAAATAATTTGCTTGATAAATAAGAGATTTAATGACCATACGCTTATAAGAAGCAGTGCATTATTATAATCATAATAAGGCCTTTTATCTATGCCCAGAAGCTGCTCTTTTAATAATTTATTCAAGAAATGTAAGGAGCTTGGGAAGACTAATGAAGTCCACAGCAGAGGTGTCAGAGCACTTTTATACTTTTATAGTATTTATAAAGTGTTCACCTTTGTTATTCCTTATTTTTTTAACCTCTGGCTATATTATCCTAAACTTTGTTGTTAGAAACAAACAGGCTGAAACACATGGGACTAATAGTAAGGACAGGCAGAAAGCTTTAAGGTTTAGACAATGTTTTGTTGTATTGCAGCTAATCTTAAATGAAAAGAACATTTTAAATATTATATTAAACACTAGCTATATTATCTCAAGTGATTTACAAGATTAATTATACATCCTATGCGATATGCACTGAAACGTCAAACCAATTCATACTCATGCTTTGGAGTGCTCATTAAAATAACACCCACATTTCTCAAGTTTGAGATCATAGAAGGAATTTCTGAAATCGCCATCACTAGCATATACATGTGTGCGTGCGTGTGTGTATATCCGTGATTGCGTGTGTGTGCGTGTATTACAAGGGCTGAGATGTAGGTCGTGTTGGACTCTATTCAAGCTTAGCTGAAGCCTTTTTTTAATTAGCAGAGTTTAATGAAATACCTTAGAGAATTTTTGTCTTCACAACTGCCTCAAAAACCGATGCTGTGCAAGGCAGCAGTCTCCGTTTATGTTACTTTCCTCTGAGTTTGACAAAATAGTCCTTTTAACCAGTTTTTGGACATCTTTCACACAAGCTTCTCTAATTAGTTTGCTGAAAGTTTGGGTCATTCCTCCTGACGGAACCAGTGTAACTGAGTCAAGTTTGTATAAATTTTCCATGAAACTAAGATGAGGATGACCAATCCATAACACTATTATTTTTAACTAATTTGGTTATATGATCAGCCCCATTATCGTTTCGTCAGCATCTATCTGGCAGTGAAAACATCTCTTCCTTGTACTTCACAGTCAGAATGGTGTCCACAGACTTGCAGGCTTCCCCATTTCTCCTCCAAATGTCAAGATGGTCATCTAGATGAGTCCATTCTTATCAACTCTTAACAGTTGAAAAAAACCTGCATTTTTTTAAGTTTGCTCTTTTCATCTTCTACACATCAGTGTTCTTGAAAGAAAACTTACCACAAACACCGACAATTATGATAATAATATTGACTGCTGTTATATTTGTCTTTTTTGCAAGATGAGCCCCCAAATGTATTCTTTTCATAGTAGAAAATAATTAGTCAGGAAAGCACCACTTGGTTGATGTGTGCGTGTGACACAAAAAAGATAGAATGGGAACACATGAGTTTTTCAATATTGCTAGATTAAATAAAATAAATCAATTACAAGTTGGGGCATGCTGTTCTCTATTTCCAATCAGTCACAAGGGGATTTTGTGGCCATATTTCCCACTATGAGTAGGTGCTTATTATTACTGTGTCATATAAGGATTTGACATGAGTCCATGCTGAGAGCTTAGCATAAAAGGCTTTTAGTCTCTTTGCCATGGATAATCCAATCAAAAGCCATCAAAACTGCTTATTTTCTGTCAGAGTTAAACAAGTTATTTACATAGACAGAAAAATATTTTTTTCACTCTCTGAGATTAAATATTTTCAAAAAATAAAAAAAAGAGTCTATTTTAAAACTCCCAGAATACAATATATGTGCTGCAGATGTGTGACACCGTCAAATAAATTTTGGTAAGATAGCAGCAAGAAAACTGTGGATCTCTACCCGCCTGATACATCGTTGTATACAATTTCTAGATGTTTGAGTTCATTCCAAGTGATTGTAGGCTATAATGGAAACCATTGTTAGGGAAGGAGACAGGCTCAGTGCCACAGAGATAAACCAGTTTTGCTCTAAATGAGTTTGTCAACCCCAGAACAAAGAAATAGACTTTGTGAGCATGCAGACAAACTGACCTGCATGACTGAAAGGCTAATCAGAGAGGAAGAAGCTATCATTTCAAAACAATAAAAAAATACGTTGTTTGTAGATGCATTTAGGGATATAAACCTTACCCTGTGGAGATATGCTCTGTGGTCTAAAAAAAACTAAAACGAAGTGGTTGACCTTAATGATCAAACCATTTGAAGGAAAAAAAAAGTAAGCAAACCTGAAGATGCCAACTGAGTGAACGCGGCATAAATTTGAATAAATGGGTCTCTGTTCCAGCCAAATACTGTGAGAAGATTGAAGAATCACCCAAAACTGATGCTTTCTGCCAAATGATGCGAAAAACCATAATTTGGCTTTTAAACAACTAAATGATACTGTAACAATAAGGAAATACATGTAAACTTCTGAACTTGTATACATTTCAACCGAAACATCTCTTTCTCATCTATACTTGAATTACATAAATAAGAAATAATTTTGATAATACCTTTTGACCTTAAACAAGGCAGATTATTGTGGACTCTGAGAAAATAATAATGATATTTGAATGTCTACTTTTAATTGTATGTAATTTCTTCCTAAATGAAAAATGGATAAATTGACATTTAATTTGAAAATGTACAATGACACACAAGTGAGATTTAAGTTATTGTTTTGGGTAAGGATTTTAAAAGTTAATGCTTTGAAGAAGAATAAGCTGAAACTCACTCGCATCCTACAACCCAGCAGAGGAAATCTTTTCAAAATTAGCTGTCAGAGTTTCTGTTTTATTATGTAGCAACAAATCTTAATGGCAACAACACAAAGAAACTTTTTGAAATACTTGCTTTTGATCTTGAGGGATTTTTCTGAGAGGATTAATCTGTCATGTTAGATAGATTCCTTTCCGTGGAGAGTAACATAAATCTTCCAATTTCCCACAGTGAGATTCCTATCTTCTTGTGACAAGAAACTGTGTGGCAGCATGAGTGAAAAATGCAAATCTTCCCACATTTAGACACTTTGTTTTTTCTTGTTATGCTTACCGCAGCATGTTAACATTCCCTAGGGTGAGGAAAAAGAAAGAATGACATCCATGCAGAAAAAACTGGTATTGGATTTATCGTTGCAGCAAATAGCATTTCAAAATTATAAGCGTACAATGACCGTGGACGACTGCAGAAAGCAGGGGCATCTCTTCTTTATCTTTAAATGGCAGATGTCAGACAGAGCTGTTAGAAATGACTCTTTAACTCTATTTATCATTCCCTTCATGCCGCACTCTACACCAGAAGAGACCGAACATCTCTTATGCACCACTCATGCTTAAATTCATGCTATAAATTCAGGTGATCACCTTCATGAGTGACAAGTTGGACAGGACATGAGCCATCAAGGGCAAATGTCTCAATGCTGCAGCCGTCACAAGTGTTTCGAAACAAGTCAGGGAGGATTTCTACTGCAGTGGTGAGTGGATTTATAAGGATGAGTGGGAGGCTTAATAGAACCCCTGAGCTCTTATCATTATTTTACACAGAGCCATCCCTTTCACATGGGGTTAAACAAAGTATGAAATTAATTTACGAATATTTATAGCTTTCCCAAACGGTGCATTTCTAATCAAGATTTTGTCTGAGAATGATGTAGATTAGATAAGTTGACTTTGGCACCTTGGGGTTGTTTACCTGCTTTGTTCACCTTATCTCAGTGATTAATGCTGTGATTAAATCTTAGCTCTGACAGATTTTTTTGCATCTATTAGCGACTGCCATCTATCATCAAAGTGTTTATGATTTGTCTTCAAGTGACATGCTGTACAAAAACACAGCAAATAAAAAAAGTCTGCAAACGCCAGCTTATAAATAATGATAGGGTAAAAGGCGTGAAAAAGATGATCTGATTTCAGAGTCAAAACTTGCTACCTTAACCTTGTTCTAGTTTGTTTCTTGAAATTGTTTGTTTTGTATTTTAGTTAAATTCTATAACTAATTTATACTGTCAGCAATTTATACTGCCATCGAATGCATGAGCATCTATATTAAATTATGAGAAAATGTTTTACCTCTTAATTTTTATGAACATGGCTTACATCTGTAAAACTCAAATTCAGGTTTCTAGAAAGTCTGTATATAAAATAGACAAATAAAACCTTTTTTGACCTATATCACCTACAAATGATGGAGAATGCTACTGATTTGACAGTTTTTCAGCAGTCACTGACATTGTCTACAAGGAGGATAAGCAAAAGTCCAATGAAACCATAAACTTGGAATTGATTTAATTTCCCTCTTATAAAATGCATTTTAGTCAACAAAGTGGATAGACTTAAATTTATCGTAAACTCGAGTTCTGCTCTTTGAAAACATGAATCACAAGTTAGTTTTCCTTTATTTTGCGATTAATACATTTATTTACTTAATAATATACACCAAGTAGAGTATCCTGTAATCTTTGTTTAGAGGCTTCACAAAACAATTTACTTTTTCGAAAATCATTTTAATCAATAAGAAGTTCTCTACTTGGGAATTGACCTTCTCCTGTGCCCTTTTTTCCCATGTAGAAGTGAAATGCTATGTGACAGCGGCTCTCAGCAGAATTAAATTACCATGGAGTAAAGTGCATTTTATCCTGACCAGTGTCTGTGAATATATAGCTGCTTTCATGAAGCCCAGACTTGGCATTTGACTCACTGAACTGCAGCACCAAAATACCTAATCACAGGAAGCACCTTTGACCAGACCAGACCAAATTGAGACCAAACTTGACATGGTGTTGATGGAGCTGTACTGAGAATAGAGGTTTTTCTCAGTCATGGAGGAGAAAATGATAATAAGGAGGATCCTGAATTAGTGTGTCATCTTCAGTTGATAGACATTTTATATATTACGGAAACAAAATTCAGAAAAAAACTAGGTAAGTGTGGGAAACTCCTGTAGTTTCTTGCTCAAAAATTGACAGCCACTGTGTCTGAAGTATAGGTTGTGTCAACATTAATGTCTAACCTCAGTCCAATAGGTTTCACCACATAGTTTTCAAATTGAAATAATGAAGAAATCTCAGGTTTTCTTTTTTTTATCAAAACCATCTTGCAAAAACAGCAATATGTTAAAATATTCATAAAAGTTTGAATATGGCCTTATCCAAAGCAGTTATGACATGGTCCAATAGCCTAAATTGTACCATAAAATGTAGAATGGTTAAGTCATAAATGGCAAAGCACAATCACTAGAATAAGTCTTTCAACTATATGGGGAGAGGCAAAATATCTATTAATATACAGTTTTGGAAATTTGCTTTTATACTTCTAAATTATTTCTAGGGAAACAGTCGTATAAGTGCTGAGCCTTTTCCTTTAGTTTGAGCAAATGATGAATAGGACACTTCAGTGGCTTCGACTGGGTTGTGGTCAGAGTATAGCAGAGAGCTCATTCTTCACTTTGGCCTGGCTGGAGTCTAATGGAATGGCTACCTGACAGGCCTTTGACAGAGCAAGGCCTGCAGGGCTGGCTGAGTGGTGGCATATATCAAAAACTGGACATCACAGAGTATAGCTCAATTTAATTGAGGATACATCTCAATTAAATATGTAAGTAGCTTGACATTAGAGTCTGCAGACATATTCAAGCTGGCTATAAGATGTGTAGAAACAAACACGAGATATATTTCTTACAAATTTAGTAATTATGGTTAGCTAAGCATGCTCTCTTCTTAAAACTCCAAGGAATGTGTGGTCAGTATGTTAGGTATTGAGTCTTATTACTGCTGAAACTGAGGATCATAAAAAGCGTTAAGACTTTAAATTATTAGACATAAGATTACGCAGTTCTGACAGAAGAACTGCGTAAAACATTTTTGGTGTGATGCTAAGCATCATGAACACATTTTCAAAGGATAACAAACGTAGCAAAATTAAAGCACTTTTCTGTTATGGATGTTGAACCATGTCAAAATCTTGTCTCCCAAAGAGGGTGGGTTGCATTACAATCAGCTGGGCATCCTTAGAAAAACTTTTACCATCAGGAAAAATGATGAATAAAAAATGAATCTAACTTTGTGTTGAGATTGTGTTGTATTTTAGTTATTTTGACACTTTATCTTGTTGCTTGTACATGCTCTTGAATTTTTACTGTATCCACTGTAAAATTCAACAGCAGGGATCTATTGTAGATCAAGCATAACATTACCACAGAAAGTTAATTATAATTTTATTTACATAAGATGAAAACCAGTGGTCCTGCCCAACATTTATTTATATGTGATCTACAAGATAAAATGCAAGCTGTGTAGCTGTGGATTTGCATTGACATTTTCCAATTTCCTACCATAATTTCTTACCTAGATAGCCAGGAAATAAGAGCTAAATTTCTCTTGTCCATTTTGTAATTACTGTGTTTGTCAAATATTAATTTATAATTAAAACTTGCTAAAATATTCAGAATATTGATAGGGCTTATGTTGCTCGGTGTTTCTTATTGGACTGCCAAAGACAGTAAAAAGCAGCATCCTTCTCCAATAATTCCAGACACTGTAACTCTGTTGAAACTGTCATGGAAAATGATTTATTGTCTTGCACACACAATCTATTATGGTGTTTGTATAATGCAGTCAGCATATGGTGTCGGTACAGAGCTGCTACTAGAGGGAATATGTAGCTGAAGGCCTAATTTGCCATTTTGGTTCGGCTCCTTGTGACAGGCCTAAGAGCCTCCTTTGTACCTCAAAGTGAAAGCATCTAGGAGAAAACTATTGAATGGCTCTAAATTGATTCTGTATGAGATGCAATGGGGTCTCTGTTTAGAGCCAGTTAATAGACGAGCAATTGCTCAGTGTCAGACAGATCACATCTATACTTCCCTACACTTTGTTGTGGTTTTTGTTTTTTTTTCTTCTGAGGAGCAAATTATTGTTTTGTGCCTTTGCTAAATTACAAAAAGTGTCTCTTTCTAACCAAGCATGTTTGGCAAACATCCATCGCATAAATGGTAATGCCATCACCTGTAATTGGTTGCTTCGCAAGGTAGACAAGACCCCACAGACTAATTTGTCTTCATTTAATTGCTTGTTTATCAAGCAAACTAAACTTTCATAGCAGGATGCTTTTGACTGATCTATGTAATTCAGTTGGCCCGTTTACCATCAACTCTGGTAACCAAATGCCAGTATATTGTGCAAGTTAAAAAAAACAAAAAAGAAACAGCTGTGTGACTGCAGAGTCAGTGTCTATGAACTTCAATGTATCAAAGTTTCTTGTCATGTTTTGTCAAGTTTGCCTTTATATGTACTTGTCATTTAAATTGATTGATTGGCTGTCAGATTAGTAAAAAAAAAAACTCCTACACAAGCTTTCAAGAATAATAAAACATGGGAAAATAACACTAATATGTGCTGTTTGCCATTAGTACTCCAGCTGACAGAGTAGCATCAATATACAGATTCAAATATATAAACAAGACAAACTACTGCGACCTTGAAATAAAAAAAATTGTAATTTATTTATCTAAATGTTCAATATGGGATTCATTAAGCAAACATTGGTAAATATATTTAAAAAATACTGGCTTCTTGAACATTCAGCAGTTTACAGATAACTGAGTAATTCAGTTTGTAGAATTTACTTAGCATAATGTTATTTCTAAAAACATGTGTAATGTGGGTCATAGCACATGCAGTATTAGGTTTATATTCTTTATATTTGCTGTGATCCATCTTTTACTTATTTTTCCTTCATATTTATAGTTGCAAACTTCAACAATAGGATTTTTGCATATTTGTTATGACTGCCCCGGTGTCCTGATAGTACAACATAAGAAAAATATTATGTAAAAAATAATAATAAGCTCCTTTATCTAACTGTGATGGCAAATCAAGGTGATGAAACCTTTTTATTTTATATTTTCATTTCTGTGTTTATTGTGTGCAAAGGCAACATCATGACTCTGGACACAAATGAGAAGATTCAGCCTTTGTGTTTCTGGTTAATTGGATTGGGAGTACACCCAGAAAAATATGTCCCTTGTTTCCCAATTGTTAATATTTTAGTTTGATTCAATTGACACCTCACTAATACACACATACACACTCAAAAAAAGAGATGGGAAGTTCACAGAAAACAGCAACAACAATTTTGATTTAACAGCATCTGGTATTTTTTGTTGTTGTTTTTTGGCTGCACATACATAACTCAGTAGTTTCAACAAATTAGCGGAGACTTGGCACAAGGTAAAAGTGAAAGTTGTCAGCTCCCAGATTGCACTGAGTACACACCACATTACAGAGCCCTGCATGTACTTTCCACTCAAACATTTACACCTCTCCTGGCACCCTGCTGGTCGAGAGGCACCACTCCAACCGAGAGGCATCAAAAGGACATCAAAAACCTACTCTGTCAAAAATAGCCCCATCCACTCTTCCAAACATCTTTTTTAATGAATGTCTGTAAAAAAAACAAGTGTGAAGCAAGTTCCCTGCAATGCATCATTACTTTAAAACCATTACAAGCTTTGGGGGGGATGTAAAATTTAATTTTTGAGAGAATGTGGCGGGATGATACATTGCTTTGACAACTGAGGCATTTAGATATTCTGAATAGATTACTTTCTGATGTCTCTCAACAAACTGTGTGAAATCCAACTTAAAAATGAATAACAGCTAAGAAAAGGCTGTTGATTTTTACCTGGAGACACCTCTGCCTCAGCAGACACAATGACAGGACATAGCAAAGCAGCCATGGGATACCTATAATCTCTTCAGACAATGAATGTTAACTAACATTAACGTGTGGTGAAATTGTATTTTATAGTTGTCATCTTTCTTTTGAAAAATGAGTACAAACAAAAAAATAATAAAAGTTCCAATCACCATAAATGTGCATATATTGCTAAAAGTAAAGAGTATATACTTACCATTGATTAATAACCAGAAATACAATATGGTGGTCTTTGTTGGCTTTTTTTTTTAGATGTTTGCAATCTGCAGCTAAAGCTTTAGTTTTAAACCAAAATAACTTGTGGCAACCTATTCCTGGTCCTTAGACTTTGGGTAGATCATAGAAAAGCATGGATGGTCAAAGGGAACTGAAAAGTCTCTAATATTGGTATGAATTGATGCATAGTCAGTACTAACCACTGAGTGACTCTTTTTGAAGGTATAAAAAGTTAATATTTTTCTACCTAATCAACAGCAATATCTCAGCTGAACCAGCAGCTCAAGAAAGGAACCAAATGCTTAGTTTCCACCTGGATTTTTCCAAGACATTTTTGCATTGTTGCACAGGAAGAGCCCCTTCTTTAGCAGAAATGCACCCATCCATGCCTTTTACAAATGGATGCTCACAGACACCTAGTGTAAAATAATAAAAAGAAAAATGTTAGGAGTTCAAAGTGTAGCTTGAACAATACTGAACTGGTTTAAAAAATTAAGCATTGAAGCATATTTTGGTCTTCTGGAAGCCTAGTGTCATGTCGGTGTTAGTAAATGAGCCAGACACAGAAATCATGTAGTGAGCATGTTTTAGGTTCAAATACAATACCTCTTTATGACCTCCAAGATGAGGTCACCATCCAAGAAGAGCTTTTCATTTTGTAGAAAGAAAAGCTTATATAATTGCTTCTACAATTTACTTTTTATCAACTCCAATACAGGCCAGCTGAGTAACAATATCCTTAGCTAAAGGCCAATGATCTTGCCAATAATAATTTTTTTCAAAGTTTTTATAATCTTGCTCTTGCAGCTTTTGCTTTTGTCATATAGTGAAAGGTTTGTAAGTAACAGGGTAACCACATTGTCTAATCAGATTTTAAAAATGTATTCCCATTACCCCACATAAAAACGAACTAGGGTCTATTATTTCCTGTCCAGGTCCAACCGGTGTAAGGTCAGCCCATGCTTATCTCATGTGGGTTCAGTGCGGTCAGCCCACATGAGCTTCCCATGTTGGGCCCATGATACTGAAACTACATGGGCCCCATAATCTAGCCAACTCCGCAATGGGGAATATGCCACGAGAGGTGGTGACGTATTTCCGTTTAAATTTATGCCACATAGATTGGTTCTGGGTCCTGCTTGCTCCTATTGTTTTTATCCGAATCTGCAAGCTCTGTACCATGAAAAAGATGTAAAACTTAAAATATCTGTGAGCTACTGGTACAACAATCGAGTTTTGTGGTGAGCCGTTGTGTCCAGTAATTAGCCGGTAGCATCCAGTGCTTAGTTTTTTCATTTTCCTGCTGATATCAAGGCGACAGTGGAATGTAGCTAAAACTTAGCCACTAAAGCTAACAGCCGGTTTGTAGCTGCCTGCTATTTCAAAGCTTGAAGATATGGAAGATCCAGCGTCAGAAATGTTAGACGGAGGTTAAAAGGAAACGGTACAGCTTCGTTTAGTGGAATAACTTGTTGGAGGAAAATAATGCCGGAGGAAATTCACTGCTACGGAACAGACTGAGAACAGAAGCAGCGATTCGGCACAAGGTAAGTCAATATTGTGTTGATGTTTGTGTTATACAGAGTATGAAATTATTTTTAGGCAACTCCTTAGTTTTTTTATGTGACAATTATTTAAAATACATTTAACGTGCAGTCGGAGCGACGAGCCTCCGATACCGAGCAGGTAGTTTAAGAACAGCGGAGAGCAGCGACGTTCAGCCCGTCAGTGAGATTAAGGTCCAAAACCTTCGGTCTACAGCCGTTTAAGTGGCACCGAAACACATAAAAACCCACAGAACAAATGGTACAAATCACGTATTTCCCGAATCCCGAAAATATGACGTCTACCTTTGATGTTTCATACATATAATCCACATTAAAGTGAATTTGGCTACTATAATCTGTTCTTGCGTTACACAACGTAATTTCTGTTTATTACCTCTGAGATTCTGCTTAGAAAATGAGGTTATGAAGTTACATCCTCCTCCTGCTTTTTGTTTTTAGAATGGTAAATTTAGGTTTTCCTCGACTTTTATACACTAATGCTTTTTTATATGCATCATTTTTGTCTTACTGTTGGTACAGATATTAGGTGAATCCTGTGCTTTTCCTGCTAGTAGTTTAAATTAATTTCAGCTGCACACTTTCAAAAGAGTATTCAGATTTTAACATGCATTTTCTTAAGTAGTAAATATTTTGGTCAGTCTTACTCAGTAACTTCAGTGATGTTACACCTCTGAAACATGTTTTGCAGTTTCTTTGTGACGCCAGAACTATTTCACTTAAACATTTAATTTCCTGAGATAGTCAATTTATTTTCAAGCAAAACTCTCAAAAAGAGCTGAGGATTTATTAGTTTT
>CAEGAF010048665.1:0-31856 GCA_903067075.1 Micropoecilia bifurca
ACACACACACACACACACACACACACACACACACACACACACACACACACACACACACACACACACACACCGAGGTTAAAGACGGCTGTGGGCGGAGCGCTGTGGGCGGAGCGCTGTGGGCGGAGCGCTGTGGGCGGCGCGGAGCTCCGTCCTCACCTTCAGCCAGTTGTTCTCGTTCTTCAGGTGTTTGATGCAGAGCCGCTGGGCTTCGATCTGCTGACTCATCAGGGGGGAGTCGATCACCTGGACGCCGGAGCCCGGGCCGACTCCGGCCATCATGCTGCCTGAGGAGGACAAGAGGCTGTGACATGGAAGAAGGTATGGATGGGAGCTTCATTCTACCTTTAGGATGCTTATTTCTACCTAATGGTTCAACCAAGCCATTGGACTAAGTTACTTTTTTATGGAGGATTTCTTTATCTCACAGTTTTAACATTGAATGCATGCTGGTTGTTGGTTGTTATGGGCCAATTAGGTCAAGCTGCTGTTCTAACGTCGAATGTATGTAGGTCTTTGTGCTGATGCTTTATGGGATACTACTGGATACAACATCCATCCACCACTAAACTGAAAGAGATACTTCATCATAATGCAAACACAGATCTTAATGTAGCTCCAAAAACCAAAGCTCAAACTTGGAAATAAAAATGATGACACACCTCCATGGTAACAACAATTTATCCCATCGATCTGATTGGATGAATACATGGTTTTGTGTACAGCTCAGTCAGGGTTGTAACATCTTTTTGTTAGACGTTTCCACTGTATACTGGATCTCACAAACGTCTCAAAGGCTTCTAATCAAAAACACTTTGAGCAAATGAAAAGCTTGAGTATTTAGTATTTACAGATAGTCTCCTCTATTCTAGTCTGTGTTTTAAGTCAAATTATGAGTGAATCTCTTGGTTGGCCTCAGGATGATGCACACCATTTTTCTCTGGACAGTCTTTCTTAAACACATCCCAAACAGGCTAAAGACAGGACAAGCAGTCCACATTGAAAACATCTATGATTTAGTTACAGTCTAACATGGTTTGGACTTCTGCAAAAAATCATGTTACTTTGCCTCTAACTAAGGTTGACATAATGAAAAACTCATTTCCAGCATGTAAACGATGCTAAAGACTAAAACACAGCAAATATGAGGTTTTTGTGATTTCATTAATCCTGATTAACTTTTCCTACATCAGCAATTTATTCACCAATGGTGAAGGTACAGGTACAAAAAATCATCGGTTTATGTCATTTAACTATAATAGCCAAGAGCAAATGGTAAAGCAGGAATAAAAAACGCTGAATTACACACAGTGTAGGTATATAATCTTCATCTACTTTAACTTTAAATACTTTCAGCTCTTTAAAGCCCCGATGACATAAAACATTTGATGAAACTCAGCCCTGTGACAACAACAAACTCAACATCATGCAGAATCACATCAGATGCAAGACGGATACCTTTTTGTTCCTCTGAAGAATAAAGTACATCAATCAGAAGGTAAAAGAACAAGATCAGAAAGGAGAAACATGTTATTTCCTGTTTGAACTCAAAATACTTCACAGATTAACTGTGTTAGATTGTGACAGAGACGGTTGTTACAGTAACGAGGACAGATTTGTTTTTTTGTTTTTTTCTGATCTCACTCACCTCCAGCTAGTCCTGAGACCATGGAAGCGATTCCTGACGGGCTGCTGCCCCTCAGTCCGTCTGCGGTCATCTTCGACTGGCTGTTGATTCGCTGCTTCAGCTCCGTCTTCTCGGACTCCAGCTGGTCGATGTCCGCCTGCAGGGCGTCCATGGTTTCCTCGAACTCCCTGTGGAGGGCGACACCGTGGCAGAGCTGTAGACCTGCTCGCACCGCCTCTCTCTCGGGGTTTATCTCACGTGTGAAACCATAATTACTTCTCCTTCTTCTTCAGCAGGGTCTGGGCCTCGTCCAGCCGGGTCTGGATCTTCTCGACGCGCTCGTCTGCGTCTTTGGACGAGCTGTCCAGCTTCTTTTCCAGCAGACTGAGACGGATGTTGGCCTCGCTCAGCTCTTCTCCCTGAAACGTCACACAGCGTCATGACGGTCGGGTCTCTGCATGGTGACCAACACGGTTTCAATGAAATGAGTGATTCGTTGATGCCTTTGATTTCTTCTTTCCCCCACAATTGAGTTAATATTTAAAATGCAACTTCAGTGAAAGTTTAAAAACAAGAATTTAGTGTCTAAGTTTGATTTTGTTGGATTTTCTCTGAAGCACACGGGGTGAAAATTATACATACTAACTCAATTATATGCATACTTTTTTTGGAAGAAATTTTAATTGGTTTTAGTTAATGTTTTTTCATTTTTGAGCCACTATGAAAAAATCTATATCAGATGATAAATGAAGACAATTTTTCTTACTTTTTAACCCAATGCATTCATAAGTTGAATGATCTTCCCAATCAATAAACCATTTGTGCTCACGATAAACGTTTTCATTAGACGCTGAACACATTTAGCTGCGTTTCTCCACCTTGATCTTTAGAGACTTCTTCAGCTCTTTGATGACCGTTTCTCTGTCCTCCAGCTTCAGGCCCAGACCTTCGGCATCTGTGATTTCGGCTCTAAGAGCTCCAGCTCGCAGATCCACCGGTGGAGGGTTCTGTGGGATGACGGGGCAGACAGAAATAAAACTAGTATTCTGCGTTCGGAAAACACGCACCCCATAAAAATCCTTCCAATCCGCTTTGAAGCGTTTTCACAACGGAGACACATCTGCACAGTAGCTTCACACCAAGAAAATCCTTTACAGTTACCTTGCTTTGGGGCTTGTCTGAGTCATACTCCCCCTCCTGCATGGCAGTAGCCATTTTATTCATGGTTGCTATGACAATGCTACAGGACTGTCGCAGACACTCGTAGGGGTTGGCGCCCTGAGATCCATAGATCTGCAAAGATAAGGTTAAACCCACCATCAGAATACCAACAAGTCTGCAATTAAACACGGCAACATCTTGTATTTATACAGAGAACAACTAACCTTTATAAAACATGAAGGCATGTAGGAACTTATAATAAAACCAGATCTGAAGAGTTTTACCAATAAGGCTCTTCTTGTTTTATGATTGTTCTGACATCTTAAAACATAGATGGATAGATTTGACATAGTAAACTAGGAATGTGATACTAATGGGGCCCTAGAGATTCACAAACTCTTTATGTTTCCATTTAAGCTCTGGGATGAATGGATGAATTTGGGATGAATCAATGAAAAACATAACCTGCCTTTCAAATAAGTAAATGAACCAAAATATCTGATACACTGTAGATGATAGACTTTCACTCAACTTTTTCAGAAGTTCTGAATTTATGCTGAGATTTTGGATCTTTTTGGACTAATTGGGAACAAATCCACATGTAAAGTTTGAATTAAATCAATTTTGACACATAGTTCAGGATAATCATTACGATTTTAGAATGAAATAAGTTAATAATTCTTTATAAAAGGCTTTACAAAGCAATGTAATGCCTCTAAGTCTAAAACAACATTCTCAACTACTTTCTTTTTATCTACCCTTATTGGCTTCGGGCATTTCCTAATAATTATGGTCAGGGTTTCCCCCAGTGTATTTTAAGCCTGACAGGCCACCAGGTTTTACTTGTGCCCCACCAGGTTTAGCATTGCTTTTTTTTTTTAAGTATGTTTTAAAATGTTTGCGTTTTTATGTAGTTCCCACATGTAGTTCATATATTAATCTTCCAATCATTAAAAAACACATAATTATCAAATGATATTTTCAAATTTCCTGTCAACTTTAAACATTTTTTAACTCAAAAACATGGCAGACCACTGGATGAATGACTGACCTGGCACTCAACCACTGGGCATGGCAGGTTTTCTAGGGGAAACCGTGATGGTATTGTGAGGCTAAAAAATCTTGCAGCACAATTGCGTATGTATCTTTCTCGCTCTGGGGGAGAGCCAGCATTTACTAGGATGGTGTGAAATTGGGTTGGACTTGCCAAAAAGGGCTTTGAGTCCTTTTGTAACAGCTTGCAGTTCAACCTCTAGTTATTTCCTTTTAGTGGGTTTGCTCAATTTGCTCCCAGAAAAAACTAGAGGAACTGGTGTGTCACCTGCTCTGCAGCCTTGAACGCCACATCCTCCAGTTTGACTGCCGCCAGCCCGTCCTGTTCGCCGAGAGGAGACATCATCTGCGCTCCAGCAGCAGCCACTTCCTGCAGCACCGCCACCACCCAGGTCAGGTGTTTTCTGCAGTCGGAGAGTGTGTCGGACACCTGCAGGGCAGAATCGGTCAAAAGAGAACAGCAATTTGAAAACCTCTGTATCTTATCCGATCTGCTCGCCTCTGGAATCCTGGATTACAGCTGTGACATGTTTATATTTTAGTGCCTTTTGATCATTCCTAACATGACTTCTCAATATCGCTGCACTATGGAAGAAGTTGATAAGGTAGGAGTTGATGTGCCCGACACGGTGACGGCGACCAGAATAGCAGTTTAAAACCTATGGTTCCCATGGTTACCTGTGGCCCGAAGTTAAGTGCGGCAGGGATGCCGGGTGCTTCTGTTCCTGGCATTCTGCGGCGAATCTTCTTACAGAACTGCCTGATGTCGCTACAGGAAGTCTCCAAATCCTTCAGCAGCACAGCCAGGTCAGCCTTCTCTTGACCAGTGTGTAGAAACGCCCGCAGGCGGCCCACCTCCACTGCCATGCAGTCCAAGGCACTCTGGGTGAACTGAACATGAGAGCAAACCATTGGATAAACATCCTAACCTAAACCTTAACAGACTTCTAGTGCGGTTCCAGGAAATAAAGGAAACGTGTAGCAATAATAAAACATGAATGGATGGATGGATGGATGGATGGATGGATGTGGTTTTAGTTGTTTCTGTTAACAGATTAGTCGTGTTTTTACTCACTCTGATGTGATCAGCCAGCTGCATAGTGCAGTCCTCACTCTGATCTGCCAGATGGATGCTGTACAAGTGCTAATGAATGAAAAATATTAAACATAAAGATTTCTGTCAACATAGTAATATAAAAAAAATGAGAAAAAGACCCATTGCAATGTCTTATTGGGTAAAGGAGACACTTTTTTTTTAGCAATGTGGAACATAATGCTGCACACCTGATAGTATTTTATGGCCTTGGTGAGCGGCTCCACGTTGACCGTCTCGTCCAGCTGGTCTTTGTGCAGCAGGTCAATGAGGAAATCCAGAGAACGCTCATGAACACTCATCTCTGGGTACAAAGAGCCCACCTTCTTGTAGATCTCTACGCTGCACTGAGACAAAGCTCTAGCAAACAGACACACAGAGAAGGTTGTTGTAGCAGATGTACAGTATTTCAAAGGGTTGCGTAAAAAGCAAATGGGAACAAGAATGTAAAGGTGTTCACTGTGTTTGATGGTGGGACCGACTGTGACCTCCATTTTAAACTCCTATCTGCGTCTCTGCAGTAAAACTTACTGCTCGTATTTGTGGAGAGTGGCTTGCAGCAGGCTGAGGGAGTAGACGAGACCGCCTGCGAAGCTCAGCTGCTCACCGACGCCGCCCTTCAGGCCGACTCGCTCCACACAGTTTTCATTCAGGTCAAACTTCTCCTGCGCTTGTTTGCTGATCAGCTCAGCCTGAAGATGCACAAACAAGAGATGGTTTCAGCTCACACACAGATATGGTTCCTCCTTCCTACACACTGGATTAAGATTGACAGGCTCAGAGATCCCTCTCCTGGTCCAAGACTTTGCTGGACAGGACTTGTTTCAACTCGCTTGAGACAGCGTGGCAAATATATTTTGCATTTGAGCTCCAGACTGACTAAACAGCAACTTCCCTCGACTTCCAGAATGCAATTGTTTATGTGCAATTTGGAGTTGTGGGCACACTCTCCAGCTGGGAGTCCAGTTACCTGGCAAATTCAACACAGACCAATTTCTATGCCCAAGGAGTCAGAACATGGCGTTTGTCTCAGCTGCTTTGAGACATACTGGTTGCAGGCATATACTGTAGCTGCCATGGAGCCAAACACATTGCAATAAGTTAGGCAACTTGCAGCAGTGAGACCATGATGTGGGAAAGATTAGGGTGTAGCTTTGGCAGGAAGCTCTGTCCCATTTTCTAAGGAAACCAGACTTTCCTCAGATGGTCTCTAAAGATCCTTTTGAGGAAGGTGTAGCCTATATTCTCGTGTATAAGTGTAGGGTTGAATACATAATGGCCCCTACTGCGGCTCTCTATGCTATAAGCTGAAAGCTCATACTTTGCCACTCATGCAAAGAAAAACCACAATCTCACAACAGAAGTTTCATACACCTATAAAACTGTTGGAGAACTTTTGCACTCCAACGTTTGTGATGAGGTCCCTACTGTGTTCTTGATGTGTCTCTACCTAAAGCGCCTCAGCTGCACTCAGACAATGAGCAGTCTACCTTGTGAATGAGTCTGGGGATGAGCAGCAGGACCAGGATGCAGTCATGGTCTCCCCCATGACGAAGGAAGGATTCAGGCATAAAGGAGGTCAGCAGAGACACGTGTCTGTTGGCCTGAGCCACCTCCATCTTCCTCAGCTCCATCTCGATGGCCTGAAGGAACAACCACATTTTACGTGAACGGCTATGAAGTGGAGTCGCCGGCAGCCTCCTCTTGCTCGTACCAAATGAACAGACCTTGGCGTAAGCTTTTGTCTCCGCAAACTTAATCTTGAAGTCAAACATCTCTGCTGGCGGCTGCTGCTGCAGCTCCGCTGAGGCCTCCTGCTGGCTGGTCAACTCTCTGTTCACCTCCTGCAACAAATCCCCAATACTTAGCAAAAGAGTGTGTATCCTGCTCACAAAAGAGTGAGCAGGATACACTTCAGAAAACACTAATAAAGCAACGATCAGATGTGTATGTGCACCTGCAGGTGAGCGGTCAGCTCTCGGTACTTCTTGATGGTCTGCTGGTAATCCGCCACGGTCTCCTGTGCCGCCTCGACTCGTTTCTCAGCCTCACGGACTCTGGCCCCTCCCAGGTCCAACATCTCCCGGAGCTCCAGCTCCGTTTCTCTGGCGTTCTCCTGCAGCTCATCGTTCATCTCATTTATAGCTTCCTGCGGCGCAAAGACGATTACCAGGACAGCTAAGAAAAACGCTCTTGTTGTGGAAGTTGGTACAATAGAAAGGAGACTTAGGAGAGGAGACTATTTTGAAATATGAAGTCTAAGGAAGCATGGAGATAAAATCAAAAGAATATTTGGCCACAAATTCTGATCGGTGCATTTCTACAAGAAAAAAATCCTGCCGTTCACATACATGGGCATACTTGAATAATTATCTTAAGATTTGGATATTCATAAACTACAATGATTTTATTTATTTAACTTCAAACATAAAAAAAAGAGGAAAACTTTATTGTGCAACTTATGAGCAACAAGCCTTCTAAATATGAGAATATTTGGAAGGATGTTGCTTAACTTCATAAAGTCTTTCTCAACAAAAGATAAAACATTTTTTTACACAAGACATCATGATCAATAATAATAATAAAGCCCCCCAACCCCGATGATCAGAGTTGTCAGGACCAGAGTGTTTCTGTCACTTCTTCACTGATTTTGACCGGGCGTTAGCTGCTAGTAGCTGTAGTGCTACTTAAACTCTGTGGGACCCTTTCTGCATATCGATGAGTTTTTCTGCTGACTCTTAAAGATTAAATACATCAGGAAACAGCAGCACTTTAATTTGCTTTGAACTCCATGCCATAAATCTGACATGAAAGCCGGCGTGAACAGTACAGCGTTTGTTCCCGAAAGTGAGTGGTTCTTCTTCTGAGCTGCTGCTGTTTCCTCACCAGGTCTGTGACCGTCTCTCTCAGCTCTCGGACTTTCTCCTCCAGATCCAGGTTTCTCTCCGTCAGAGTCTCCACCATCTCCTCCGCCCCCAAAGCTGCATCCACCTGAAGGAAAGTACGTATTTGCTCTCACTAAATGGACACCAATCACACAGCGCCCACCCTCGGCACCTAATGAGTTTCTCAAACCTGTTCTTTCAGCTCGTCTATCGTCTTCTCCGCCGCCGTCATCTCCTCTTGCAGTTTTTCCTTCTGGCCTCTGTGAGAGTCGAGCTCCGTGTTTTTCTTCTCCATCTGCTTCTGCAGCTTCACGTGTTCTTGCTTCTCCGACGCGGACAGGTCACGCATCCTGACGCAGAGCAGGAACACCGGAGGATTTTGAGGGAGTAAAATGGGAGAAATAAACTCCGTTTTTGTGAATAATTAAAACCCCTGGTTTTGTTTTCCAGTGGAGAGACGCTCACCTGACCAGAGCTTCCTTTAACCTGCTGTTCTGTTCTTCCAGCTGCTTCACGTGATAACTGGAGGCGGCGCCGTCCGAACCTGAGGCAGACACCAAAACAAAGCTAGCAAGGACTGTGACTATCTGGCGTCTTGAAACATTTTAGACATTCTGTCACATTAAACTGCAAAGTTCAATGCATTTGATTGGGCTTTTAAGTAATAAAAAATTGCACATTATTGAGAAGTGAAATGAAAAAAATTACAAATAAAAATCTGGAAATTGTGCCATGTATTTGTATTCAGCTACACTTTACTCCGTGACCCCGAAAGAAAATCTAGTCTTACCAACAAAAGGTCAAGACTCTTAAGAATTTTTTAAGAGCAGCAAAGTAGAGAGACCTCCAGAGGCTTCAAGCTGTTACTGCATGTGGCACTGACTCAGGGGCGCTGAATACAAATGCACACCACACTTTTCAGATTTTTACAAAAGATTTTAAAGATCATGCATCATCTTCCTTTCACTGATTACCTATGCAGTAATTTAAGTTGGCTTATCACATGAAATCTCATTAATAGTCACTAAAGTTTGTGCTGTTAAGCAGCATGTCTAATAAAGTTTGTTCTGCTTTGGACTGCTTTATAAATGTTCAGCAATTTTTCACTGTCCTTTCCTCACCACCTTCATTGGTTTAACTCTTATTTGAATTTCTTACAAAGAAAAAAAGAAAACAAGAAAAATAAATTCCAGTCCCTTTAAAGAAAAATATGACTTCATGAATATGGGCCACATGTATGCGCTCAGCTTAAACACAACTTAAAGAAACGTCTTGTGTCACTATGACGACGTGATCCGTACCTTTTTCCTCAATCTCGTGCTTGAGGATCTCCAGGTCCATGGTGAGCTCCTCCACTCTCTCCTTCAGGGAGTCGACCTCCAGCTGTAAGGACTCTGCTCGCTCCTCGGCCATCTCCTTGTCCAGAGTGGCCATCTCGATGGCGTCGGCCGTGTCCGACATCTCCTCCATGTAGCGCTCCTTCGCCTCCATGGCTTCCTTAGCCTCCTACAAATGGAAATAATACAATATATACATAAATACATTGAACCGTGCATTTAGACCGTTTTATTGGCTTAGATATTCAGTCCTGAGTTTCCTCAAGAGGTGTTGATTTTCTTCTACAAAAAAATTGCAAAAAGTGACTATACAGCTCTGAAAAAAATTAAGAGAAAACTTAAAATTATGAGTTTCTCTGATTTTACATTTTATAGGTTTCTGTTTGAGTAAAATGAACTTTGTTCTTTTATTCTATGAACTACTGTCAACATGTCCGAAATGCCAAACAAAAAATTAGTATTTATTTGCAGAAAATGAGAAATAGTCAAAATATTGAAAAGATGCAGTGCTTTCAAACCTCAAATAATGTGAAATGAGATTCTTCTAATCTATTAATTTAGTAACAATACTAAATGTTTTAGCACAAGAAGAGTTCAGAAATCAATATTTGGTGGAACAACCTCTCTCTCTTAATTTATTCCTGAGCTGTATTTCACTGTAACGCTGCTTGTAGAGGGAACCCTGCAGTCGGCCTCAGGCAGCAGCTGCCAAGTCCTCCACACGCGCCTCCTTACCCTTTTTGCCTCTTTGAGTTGTTTCTGCAGCTCCGCCTGTTGCTCCTGCATCTTGGTCTTCCACTCCTGCAGCTGCTCCAGTTGGATCTTGTGCTTCTCCAGCTCCTTCAGCTTGGCTTTGTCCTCCGTTCGCTTCATCTTCAGCGTCTCAAGCTTCTCGTCCAGGTCCTTCACCTGAGAGCGCAGGGCCTCCTCCTCCTGCAGCACGGACACGGACGGATTAGAAACACTAGACGCTTTTGTGATCTTTCTTTGATTGAGTCTCTGTTGGAAGCAAAAAAAATATCTCTGGAGACACGGGGCATGCTCACATGCCTTATTAATAATTGACTGTGCGCTTGGAGGATACACAGGATGCAGAGACACACACCCCTGTGAAGGCCACACACTCAATATGAAGCCATCACACCTTTGACAGCTTGTTAAAATGTTAGTGACAGAAAAACAACAGTTCTGTATCAAGTGCAGAAACAACCCAGATATCTGCACCTCTGTTTCCATGACGACATCCTCCTGAGGGGGTGAGACACAAATAACACAGGTTACCTACCCCTCATGATGGGGTTGTTTCATGATCTTAATGGAGATTTTTTTCTTAACTATGGAGGAAATGAATTGTATGATTCAACTGTACCGTTAGAAGTTAATCAATGATTGCTAAAATCCTGAGCCAAAACACTAAGTATTGTTGCCGTGCTTTGTTGTTACCATTAAATGTTTTTTTACTATTATTAAACTACATTTATTTCAGATTGAGAAATACACAAAGTAGATTTCAATTGAAGATTTCATCTGCATAAAAAATGGCAGTAACACTTGCCATCACTCATCTACGATAAATGCCAATGAGTTGCTTACAAACCAGCGGAGGATTTTTTTGTCCACCCTTATTATTTTGATCCTGCCAAAGTTGACAATGAATGTAGAAATTAATAAATGGTTGGACAGAGAAAAAGGTGCCAAATATTGGGTCAAAATTATTTCCAATTTATTTGATCACACAGTGTGACATAAATTAGTGTTTTTATTATTTTCAATTATTATTTAATTCTCCACATTATTTGCGTTCTTATTGTTTGACTATTTTTTTTTGTCATTCTGTTTTTATTAATTTTTTTTAATGCTTTTGTCACATTTTATTTCATTTTGTCTATCGTTTTCTGAATTACCGGTAATTTCATTATTTGTTTTACCTATGACTTTTGTTTTTATCATAAAACCCTCTGTTTTCTTTTTTGTGTGATTTTTTCTTTTTAACAGATGTTCTTTTTTTCCCCTTCACTCTTTGGGAAGAGGTAAAGTGGAAAATCATTTCTTAAAGTTGCATAGTTCTTATGAATATTCTTTGTTATTTCCATGAAAAAAAACCTGAACCAACACATTAATGTGCAATTAATTAAATTAAATCTTGTGTTTTTATGTAGAGAACAGGCCTCTCTACTTTTTCTACCTTTTCATTCCTTCATGCATGAATCCCTAAAAACATTTTGGTAGCATTAAGAATTTATTCGCAGAAAGAGAGTCTTCTAATCTAAGTAACTTCATCCTAAAGCGTTTCTGTAGGATTACTAACACAAACTGACAGCTGAGTTAAAAAACATGGAAGTTAAAGGGCCAAAGGCAAGAAGATGTCACATGTGCTGGTCGTCATTTTTCCTCTCTCAGCAGGGAAGCTTTTAACAATGACTTTTTAAATCTCTGCATGTTGTTCTACTTTGTAAGCAACGTTTCAGGACGCTGATCCTGACCTTACTGGGCATGGGGGCCGGCGGGTTTCCAGGGGAGTGGAGGGTGGGGATGACCGGTGCAGCCAGCGGGGTCTGCGCCGGCGTGCTGGGCTCACTGCTGCTCATCTCGCCGGCCGACGCCGACGCCGAGCCGGACGCAGCCCCCTTCCCTCCGCCGCCCGCAGGTCGGCTAGGTTGCTTGGAGAACAGAGGATGATAGGTAAACAACACACATGAATAAATAAAACACTGATGACTTTGAAAAAAAATAAACATCAGTACATCTAGATGAACCTGCTACAAAGGATTCTAGTGTTGCAGGTCTCTGAAGGCTTGACTGCTTTTATCATCCTAGTTTTAATCATTTACGTTGGTATTAAGAGAGCTGGTCAGTATTCATGCATTAATGCATATAATTTTTCCCCTTTTCTGATCATTTTCTGATCAGAACCAGAAAATGACTGAAGCATAAACACATTACTGAACACTGATTCATCTTTATAAACAGTTGTTAGCATCAACATACTTATTAAACTAACGATGCACCAAGTTTGTGATCGGAATCAACCAATATGTTTTTAGCTTGACTGATCAGTGAATGCATGCTACACACACTCAGGTCGTGGTACCAACACTCTTTGGTGCGGATGTTGACTTGGTGTTGGTGAGGTGTTAAAAATAAAGGCAGAGAAATGCAAGAAGCAAGAAACTGTACAATTACTTCTTGTAATTGTAACAGAGCACGAGAAAAAAAGAGAGTGAGATTTTCACCAGATAACAAGAAGGCTGAAAGGTCCGCAGTAAAATTGCTCTGCTTTTTATTTTTGAGCTTTCAATCGTATATTTTTATCTGGTGGAAACCTCTTGGAAAACTCAGAACTCAAATGTAGACAGAGACTGCTGTTTTAGTAATGCTAACTGTGCTAACCATGCTAACTGCTAATAACGGCGCTAATTTCAGTTTTAAATGTGAACACTGCAATAATTTTGACTGTTTCGCAGCAACCACACTGATAATTCAAGACAAAAATGCTAGAAACAAATTTATTTTCAAGTAACACAAACAGAAACTGCTGTTTTAGTAATGCTAACCATGCTAACTGCTAATAAATGACACTAACTCAGTTTAAAATGTGAGCGTTGTATTCATTTTGACTGTTTTAGAACCCAAACAAAAACAATTCAAGGCAAAAATACAAGAAACATATTTCTATATTTCCAGGGAATACACACAGACTACTGTTTCAGTAAATCTATTTGTGCTAACCATGCTAACTGCTAATATACCATACTAATTTCTGTTTAAAATGTGAACGCTGTAATCATTTCAACTTTGCTTTGTGACAGTTGCAATGATAATTCAAAAGAAAAATGCTAGAAACAAATGTGTCTGTTTTCTAGGGAACACGGATGGTGACTGCTTTCATAGCTATGCTAACTGTGCTAATCACAGCAACTGTTAAAGGCTGTTTCCAAAGAGGCTATATGTATACCTACTAAATTTAACACAAATCTAATGCCTTAAATATAATTCTGCCACTGAAAACTAATCATGTTAAAATTTTAAATTGCATTCTTTCTCTATGTTATTATTATGTAAAAATGTAAATGAACTACTTTTATTTGAATCTGTAAAATGGGTTAGAAATAATGTCCATAAGGTACACCGTGCTGCATGAAGTAAAACCAACAATCAGCCACATAAATAATGGTGTCTGAGAGGATCTGGAGGCCTGACGGTGTTGAAGACTTGAGCTCACCTTGGGCCTTCTGGCCGTGGTCTGAGAAGCACAGGGAGGAGAAAGTAAAGGAAGGAGCGGAAGGTCAAAGGTCAGGAGAAGGAGGGAAGGGAAGAAGGGAGGAAACAAACAGCTAGGGTTAGAGATTTAAGGCAAAATTCATTGTAATTGGGAAATTACAGGAAAAAAAAGGAAAAAAGGGTGGATGATAGTGATATGACCGATCTGTAGAGGAATATTTTCTACTTCTCTGATAGCAAAATTTAATCCCATGGATCTTATCGACTATTTTTTTAATAACAGCTCTTAGCTGGTCTGTTGTACCTCATGACCAAAACCACGGGAACAACAACGCACTGTGACTGGTACGGCCACGTTGACATCAATGCTCACTTTGTGTCTCCATCCATCTCATCTGAGCCTGGATCTTTTGTGCTGCGTACACAATGCAGACATGCTAAGATAATAGATTGTTATCCTGATACATCACTTGTCGAGATTGAGACACCACATGAGAAGGGGAACGCAGAGAAATCTGAAGAATGCCCACAGCAAACTTTTCAACCAAAAACGCTTCCTGAAACCCAGAACGTCCAGCAAACAATAATGATATTTACCAGCAATGGGTCTTAGATCACTTCAAGGAAATTTTAGCCTGCTCTTCTCTGCTGAATTGCTGTGATCTAGCCACTTTGGAGTATGTTTGATCCTAAGACGTTGAGGTGATGGTTCAGGAAATTCTGGTTCCATCAGTTACAGCAAGTTAGCAACCACGACGTCTACCGCCTGATCTAACAAAATGTTCACCTTTCAGAGATGTTTGCTGATCAGTCTAAAGAATCTTTTCCCAGAATTTTAGTTCTTAAGTCTTGAAATGCTATCATATATGTTTGACCAGCCGATTTCTTACGGTGGATTCATGAGCGCTTTGTGATCTCCAGATGAGTCATTGATGTGTTTTGGAGTAATGTGATAGGCCGGCATCTTTCTCTACTGTTTATGCTTTCTGTTACTTCTTGAGAAATTTATAATTGTCGATATAAATAAGTATTGATTTGTTTTGTGTTTTAATACCTGAAATACTGCCAAACTGTTTTATCCACAGTTTTCACTCCAGGCCGTTGATTTTTAAATTTATTTTCAAGAAGCTATGAAGCACGGTGGCAAAATCTGGAACTGCTGCTGCGCAAGTTACTCAACAGGTTGTTGCTAGGTAACCAAAGAGTGAGTGAATAGTTGATGCCACTAACCTTGGTTAGCTAGCTGTGAGAGGCTGAGCTTTCCTCTGCCTACGTCTCCCAGAATGCTGTGCGGTTCTGAATCGGAGTTCAGGGAATATTTGGAATATTCTATCAGACGTATTATCTATTGATATTGATCATGCGTATATATATGTATGTGTGTCTATTGCAAAAGACGAATAATGATAATAATACATGAAATTTTCATTTACAAACTGCCTCTTATATTTGCTCAAATTATCTGCCTAATGTGTTTCATGGTCTGAAACATTCAAATGCAACAAAAGCAGAAAAAAGGTTGCAAATACTTTTATGATACTATAAGTCTAAAATGATAATTGCAATCTGCATTTTTCTTACGTGCACAGGGTTTCCCACAGAGTGCTTTATAAGCCTGGCGGGCCACCAGGCTTTACCTGTGAGCCCCACCAGGCTAAGTATTACTTATTTATTTAAGTCTCATTTTTAAAAAAAAAAAATTATGTTTTAAGGCTTTATAGTTGGTGTTCAGGTATGAGTCTTCCAATCTTTTAATACATTATTATCAAGTGATATTTTCAAACTTCCTGTCAACTTTAAACATTTTTTAACTCAAACACACAACAGGCCCACCCCCTTATAGCTTTCGGCATCATTATCGCTTCGGCTCCTTATAGGATTAGAGCAGGATCGTTCAGATGAACTGAGCCTAAGTAATGTAAACAGTTGCAGCCAATACCCAGTGAGAGCTACCAATCCAAAGCCACCACTACATTATCAGGACAAGCACAGAAATATGATTTAAAAACATGTTGTGTGCAAAGTGGAGCAGCTGAATAAGATGGAAAAAGAATAAAATAAAAAGTTTTCATTGCAGGCTAAATGTAACACAATAATTTTAAAGATGTAGACACATGCTAGAACACAAAAAAACTGCCATGTACTAAACAATAAAAACACAGCAGGAAGACTCTCCAATGTCACTGAAAAAAAGGGAAAAAACTTCAAAGAATGATCTTCATAAAATAATAGCATGACAGCAACAACAACAGCAACGGCGACATCCCTACAGAAAAAAAAGAAAGGATTATAGGAAGTTCTGTACCTTCCGGGTTGCAGGAGTCTGTCTCATCATATTTGTAGGAGGAGAAAACACACACACACACACACACACACACAAGAGACAGTCACCAAGAAACACGCACAGAGGAAGAAGATAAAACAGGTAAAGATCTACGGAGAAAAAGAGTTCGGGACAGACAGGCTGGAAGCCGAACAATCAGGACAGGCAGCGGCTCAGGCTGGGAAGCTGCAGTGGAGCAAACAGCCGTGACGATTTTATTTCCAGGCTCCCCCCCCACTCCCCGCCTCGGTTCGTCCCTTCCTCCCTGCTGTCGTCCTCCTTTATGTCCTCTTTCTCGGTTTCTCTTATAATCCGTTAGCCGGAGCCCTCAGTTGATGCCTCCTCCGTGCTCTCACTGCCGCTGTCGCCCCGGCTACACAAGAGATGCTTCTACCTCCCTTAACCTGCCCTGTCTCCTCTCTCTCCCCCTTCCTCACCCCTCCCGGATTGTGATTTGTCAGCCCGGACAGATGCAGCGCGCCTGCATTACATCACTGTGTGCCCTCCCTGCTTCCTCACTGCTCACCCACTCATCACCACCCCAACCAGAGACAGACAGACAGGGAGGGAGGGATGGGTGAGGCAGCAACTGGGGACAGACAGAGGCTGAGAGACAGAGGAGGGCGGCGCCGTGAATGGAAGTGTGGAGGTGGGGGGAAAGGGGTGGTAAAAATGAGCAGCAATGCTGATGCAAACCTCTCGTCTCCTAGCAACACTGGTATGCCCTCCAATGGGATTATTAAAATAAGGTTCACAAAAACCACAGGGGATTGCTGGGGGGGTTACACCTGATGGGCTGCATGGAGTCACTCCTGATTATTATTCACAAGACATTTCTGAATCTTCCTTAGATGATATATTTGAACATCATATTTTTAAAAAGGGCAAAATAAATCAACCTGTTGCTGGTAACAGAGTCTTGACAGGTGGTAAAATAAAAAAGAAAAAAAGGTCTATCTACCTAAAGGTGTTCACTTTCCGCACTAACTGTTGCAATGTGAAGCCTTGAACGTGAGTACCATCTTTTCACTTCTGTCTGCCTCTAAATCCAGACAGGACGTTTCTCTAACCTTTAAAAATAAAAAAAATAAAAAACCTTCCTTACTTTTACCTTCAGACTGTTTGGTGACATTTAGCTTGTTGCAGTCAGTTAGAAGCCTGTTGGTTTCTACACAATGTCGTCATTGTTGATTTTTAAAAATAATTTACCTAAAACATTATGAGCATAATTCTAATTGGAGTGCTTTGATCTAGACTTGGACAACATGTCCAATCGCAGTTTTCATCACAGCATCAGTGTGTGTCGAACTGCAACTACAAAGGACAAGATTTGGAAGGATATTTTATGTCAAGTGTCGTGCAGTGATGATCTGCATAACACATTTGGGTAGTTGGATGGACTGTAAAACCTTGTTTCCATTGAGTGGTACAGCAAGGGCCAATGTGGTTAGGTACGTTATTTTGTCTGCTTCCATTGTAAAAGCGGCTCAGGAAACTGACGAGCTCCACACCGTTCCTGGCCCTCCTTCAGCTGTAGCTCCACACTATATTGGTACGGTACAGTTAGGGTGGAGCTACTGGTGTCAGAACACAATCCCTGGATGGAGGTATAGAAAAAATGCAATGCTTGGGACAAGCATGATATACATTAGTATGTCAAGTTTGTTGTTGCACTAGTATGTTACTACTCCGCCTGGCCAGTAAGAGTCCAACTGATGTCCAACTTCATGAATACACCAGATTATAAATTAAGCATCTTCTCCATTGTCTCACTCTAGCCAGTTAATGTGTGGTTTTGTTCTAACCAAGTTGGGTGCATCTCTGTCGGTGGTGAGTTCCTCCCTTTATGGCCGTGAGTATGGGTAGGAACATAAATGGGCCGTGAGCACACAGGAGCTGAGGTTGACACTCTGATGATGTCATTTTTATAAGTGTACCCGTGGGGAGCCAGTTTCTCCAAAATATCTCTGTGTTAATGTTTGTTGCAGGTTACCCCATCTGCAATTGCTGAAAGGTTTTGACCTCAAGGTTAGATTATGGAATTATCAATTTTCAGCTCCCCAGATACTACAGTCTTGTCGTGTATTCTATGGGCCAATTAATACATCCAGTCTGGTCTCAAATCGCTTACACTCATGTCTGGTTTGTACCACCTCTCTAACACCTCTGTTGCCGAAAACTGGGTTGGAGCCATGAAGAACCAGCAAATGGAAGCTAAACTGGCTGTGGTTGTCTGGGGAAAATGTTGTTAATGGGCCCCCCATGGAGAAGGTACTACAGTGCATTGACTAAATACTGTCCCGCTCAGTTGAAATGAGGCAAAACTGTCCTAAAGGCCACAATTGATGTACATTTTTGTGGTAGTATTGCATAGTATTGAATTTGTATATTTTTCTGACATTGTGCATCCCTAATTTGATCTAAGTCGTTCCATTGTAGCTTTGTCAGTAGGTTTTGGTTCTTTGTCCTACTGGAAGGTGAACCAGTGCCACAGTCTCAAGTCTTTCTCAGTCTTTAACAGGTTTTCTTACAGCATTGCCTTTTATGTAGCACCATGCATCTGTATATAGTATATGACCAGCTTTTTTATCTCTGTTAAGGTTCAGCAGCCTAAGAGTTTCTGAAAGTATTTGTAGCGTATTTGATTTGTGTTGTTTTATTCCATAAACTCCCAAAAAGGTATATTGAGTTATGTGGTTGAAGTGAAAAGGGAAGGTCATCTGTACCTATTAGCCCTACTTTCAGCCCAGAATGTGCAACGATTGTGGCAAAATGAGGTGCAGTATAGTATCAATGATCTAAATGGTCATTTGAATCCTTAACAGCCAAAAGCGAGTTGAGTAACTACCATGATATCTCCCTCAGCTCCACTAATCTCCTCCTCTCTGCCAACATCTCAGCAGGAAGTTGGAGAGCAGTAAGAGGATTAATTTGGGGCCGATACCCTGATTAGCTGCAAGCTTTGAACCTAAAGCACTGTCGTAGAAAAAAAAAACTCTGTTTATGTGTATCATAACAGAGCAGTCGAGGGAAATCTGTTCGGTTTAAATATTTAACGTCTTTCTCTGTAAGCCATTTGCTTTCTCTCCACTCTGTGATTCAAGAGATGCTCTCAGAGTGATGGAGTGAGAGCCTGGAGGGCAGAAAGGAAAGATGAGCTCAGATGCAGATGTATCAGGTTCCTGCCTCCCCAAAAAAGAAAAGCTATATTGCCCTAAGGTCACTTGGTGCAAGACAGAAAGGGGATAAAATTACCACCATGGAAGCATTAGCAACACTTTATCAAACACCCTCAGCTGGTATGGGGTGTGTATGTCCACAAGATACACATCATCTTCCTTCATCTGTAAAAAGGATACATACGTCCAGCACTGCCTTGTATGTTTCTGAAATGTCAGCTTTCCTCAGATTGAACAGTGGAGGTTCGTCGTTGGGCGATGGTAAAGTTCAGCCTGCTGGATGCTGGAAATGATCGAATTCAGCAGGCCGACAGGAAATCTATGCTCCGCAGGTCTCTGCAGGCGGGATGGCGTCTCATTTCACCTTGGTCACACTCTGACATTTTCTGTTCGCTACGACGGAGGCGCATCTGCGCGTAGGAGTCAGAGGACGACGGTTAACAAGCCACAGTGGATCTCACAGTGAGTCCAGAAAAAAATACAAATAAAGGATGTAATCAGACTTTTAAAACTTTAAAGTATGTTAAGGTAAATATTTCCAGCCCGTTATTTCTGGATCCATAATTTTATTGAAGATATACATATCCTGATGGAGGACAAAAAAAAGCTGATCGGTGACTTTCCGCTTTCCGCTTCCTGCAGGACAATTTGTTCACATATGCAGCAAATGTCTCTAATTAGCCTCGAGCAGCACCAACATCCACTGAACTATTCACTTTCTAAAAGACTGAGCAACGATGCAGAACTGAATTGTTTCTGGTTCAGTAAATTTGCTACCATTGATTTTAAGTCAGTTTCTTTTTCTACAAAGAAACAAATAACATCACTGATACATAAGAACTCAGAGAGGATTCCGAAACTACCTCCCGCTCCCGATGCTACAGTAATACTCATTTTTTTTTAAAATCTGTGGACTGCATGAATGAAACAAAATAATGAATTAATAAAAATCCCACTATGTAGTCAGGTGTTTTTTTAAAGGGGTAGTTATGTGTCTTCTAGACATTTAATAATACTTTATAGCTATATTTAGTAAATATATTAACTTTAGTTGTTGTAAAAATATTGTCTATATGAAATATGACTTAAATTATACTTCATAATTTAGCACCTTGAATTAATTTAACTTCCTAAAACTCCGCCTTCAGGAATTCATCACAACATGGCCCCTCTATTAATCCTATAAGTAAGTTTTTACAAGCATTGCACTGGTATCAGGAGCTTAGAAGATGCACAGCTCCACCAAGTGTTTGCTCCTTCAGACTAGCCAGAACCAATTAGCAGGATGGGGGACTCAAGCGCTGCTCTGTGAAACAGATGCTTGTAAACTGGAGCCCTGAGGAGGAGCTTCATCCTCGAAGGCGGAGCTAGGTTCAACCAGGTATTTTGCACAGCTGAATGGTTGCCATGGAGATTTAATGTTTTCTCAAACATACATGAAAGAATCAAAGCAACACTCCAGGTGTGCTTTCATGAGGAATTAACATCATAACATGATGTAAAGCTCAAAAAAGTTGATTTTACGCTCCTTTAACAATTAAGAGTAAAATGCTTTGGCCTTATTTTTTAAATGACATTTTGTACATGTCATGTTTACATTCATAAACATCCCACATCATAAATATCTAAACAAATCAAACTGATTTCTCGTCAAAGAATTTTTTTTTCAGTCCTCTATGAAATCCCGAACACAACATCCCCGCAGCATAACAAATATGTTGTTCTTTTAGAAGGCACGGCACAAAGATAAAGAAACCTGGAAAAGGTTCACGAGAATGACATAGTCAAAGTCCAGCCAAACTTCAGACCTAAATTTAATCAGAAATTTGAGCCAAGAATTGAAAATTAATGCTTGTGGTTGTAATGTGACAAAATGTGAGGAAGATTAAAGGATATGAGTACGGTACATTGAACTTAACTTGATAATAATAATTGTATTAATTATTATTATTTTAAGATGGTTTTTTTAAAGAAAGTAGATTTTCTAGTGTAGTAATATCTTCCAATTTACAGATCATATAAAAAACTGAGCTTAGCAAAATGTTTTCTATTCACTATGAATGAAAATATGCAAAAATAGTATATGAAAACTGTACAAATTTAAAATCAAACCTATACTACAAGGTCTGAAAATATTAAAAGTGTCTATCAAAAATGAATTCTTCTTTATTTTTCTTTCATCACAAGTAAATATGCACAAGAAGCAGACAAGGCACAGAGCGCAGAGACGGAGCAAACATGGTGGACGGAGCAGAACGAATACAGAATGAGCCGGAGAGGTGGAGTGAATGGTTCAGGTGAAGACAGACTCTCTCATACAAACGCAGAGCGCAGAGCGCCTTGCTACAAACAGCAGGGGCGGCAGAGCGGTGAGCTGCAAGGAATCATGTAAATGATGCAGCGGCAAGGCCATTCAGAGCCACGGCTACCACGGCGACAGCGGCCATTATCATCACCAGAACACTGCAACAGTACCGAGTTTAGGGAAACATGCTGCACCTTTTTGGGCTTCAGTCCTCGCTGCGTGGTTCAAGGAGGGAGAGGAAGGAGTGGGAGTTGGGGGGGGTTGAAGGTTAAAGGTCAAGGGAAAGATAATGGCATGCAGGGGTTGACGGGAACTCGGTGGAGTTTTGGTCATCTTCAGAGAACCGTAGACAGATTTACAAGTCGTTTAGTTGGTTTATTTTCTCATTAGTTGCACATGTAACGTCCTACAAAAGTATTAACATTTACATTTCATCATAATCACAATCTTTGATGTGTTTTATTTGGATTTTATGTGATAGACCAACACAGAGTAGAGAATGAAAGCAAAGTGGAACAACAAGACTTTCTACACTGCAAAAATAAACTAAATGTTACCAAGTATTTTTGGAATACTATCAAGTGCAAATATCTTACTTTACTTGAAATAAGACAAAACAAACTTAGAAGTTATTTTTAAGCAAGATAAAGAAGCTTGTTTTGGGTCAATAATTCCTTAATATTAGTTTAAAAAAAGTATTGTTTTACTTATAACGTGGAAAATGCCTTGTTTTCAGCAAAATAATCATTCAATGGAACAAGACTTTTATCAAAATTATTACTTTAAAATCCGTTATTATGACTTCGCAACTCATAATTATTAATTTAAAACTCAATTATGACTAAATCTCATAATTATGATTCAAAAACTCAAAGTTACGACTTTAAATTAAAGTCATAATTTATGACTTTAAAACTCAAAATGATTAATTTAAAACCTGTAAATGGACTGTTGTGTATCTTTCATGGCAAAGATGGGCTTCTGTAGACCGGAGCATCCTGTGCCTCATGTTTACCTTGTCCACTGCATTTCTTGTGACAAAAAGAACTTTTTATCGCTTTGCTTGAGCATTTAAACTCTTTCTGCTCCATTTGCACAGATTTAATGTGACTGCTGAAGGCCATTGTTTCCACTCAATTATAGTTAGCAGTAGGAAACTGAAAATTGAAAAACTCTGCCTAACTTTTCTTCTCCTTCACAGTCATGTGCTTCTTTGTGTCGGCCTGTCATTTGAAATCCTGATAAAAGATTTGAGGTTTTAAAATGACAAAATGGAGTACAAAAGTTTTTGCAAGGCAGAATAAAAACCAAAAACAAAGTGTGGTAAATACCACAAATGTTTTTGCAGCATTACTTCAGTTGTTACTTAAAGAGGAGACCTCAAAACTTTGAAAGTTTCATCTCTTTTCAGGGAACTTTCATAAGGTAAGCAATAAAACACTTTGAGCTGAAAATGTCACATAAACTACATGCAAATAAATCATACACTAAAACACGCTAATCTACATCCCATTCAGCATCAGATGTGATTTAATTGAAAGGTAAGACCGCCCCCTGCTGGACCAAACATTATACTGGATTCTGGACCAAAGAAGCTAAACTGAATTACTGGTTTTCAGATATTTTTAAAAATGTTTTAAGATTCAGCATGAATGCAAAGCATCATTTAACAGGTTAAACTGGCAGTTATCAGATCAGTGTTGAAGCATGCTGAAAATGAACTTCTTATAGTAAACAGAAACACAAAGTCACTTTTAGAGTTTTTTGTACTGGACACAAATTAAACCAGTGCAGATGACATTTGACCTACCAGTTTGGCAGACTTGGTCGACTCCAGGATCTCTGCAGACAAAAAAAACAAAGAAACAAAAACACATACTCAACTATTGTTATCTTGCAACTCTGCTTTACAAGTTGTAAAGTTTAGAGACATCCTGTCCTAAAGACTAAAGTCAATACAAAATGTTATCTTTTAAACAGATTGTGACCACATTACACTGCACTGTCATCTCCAGTTGAAACACTTCTATTAAACTTCCCGTATGCTGAGGTTTTCTCCTTTTTTAAGCTTTAGCAATGGATCTCTTAAGAAACATTTTAGAAACATTGTTTTTATATCGCAGAAAGCTGTTTTCATACTTATATTTATCAAGATTTGTTTTATAAAGTATTTATTAGAATGCAAATTTTTTTTTCTGATCATTTTGAAGATATGAAACACTCAAGAAAGACATGTACTGTGTCATGTGCCGTTTTTTCTTCATACCTAACCCACAGTGGCTTGTAGGTGTAAACGAAACAAAAAGGACAAACACACAAAAAAGATCAAATGCCGCAAACAAAAAATGCTGCAAACAAAAAATTATGCAATCACAGAAAAAATGTTGCATCAAAAGGAAATGAAAGTAAAAAGGCAAAATGGCGCAAACAGCGAAAACAACAGCAACAATGCTGCAAACTCGACCCGCAAAAAGCTCCAGACCACTAGGGGGAGTCTGCCACCAAAATAAGTAACCAGACCTTCTGTGAAGACAGGATGTCATTAGAGGATGAAAAGGTGCATTGTTGTTCATGTCTGTTTCCAATGCGCATTATTTTACAATATTACAGAACAGCAGTGTATTGACGTAGGTAAAATTACCTACTCCAGATTCCCCCTAGTGGCCCAGAGGACATCGGTGTGGCGGCATTAGTTTGCAGCGTTTTATGCTTGTTGCTGTTTTTGCTATTTTGCTTAGCGGTTTTTTTTTAGCTTTGTTTTGACTTTGTGAAGCACTTTGTGATCTATATGTGTGTGAAAGATGAAACAGAAATAACATTTTAGTTAAGTTTAGTATTAGTAATTTTTTCCTCTTTTGCTTCCATTTCCTGTTGTTGCAGAATTTTGCCTGCAATTGCAGCATCTTTCTTTAGAATATTTTTTTCTGTTGATTGTTGGGCATGAGGTTTTCTATTTTCTGTTATTGTAGCATTTTTCCTCTGCATGTTTTTTCTGCTGCTTTTTTTTGAGTTTGTGTTTTTGGAGTTTCAAGCAGTGTCAAATTTAAGCGCATATTTGCTATTTGCATCCGTCGGCCATCTTACCAACCAGTCTCTGGAAACACTAAAAGCAAATTCTGCGAACGTGTTCGACTTGCTTCACACATGCGAGCGCTCACCTCGTTTGGGGACCCTGCCGGTGGTTGGCTCGGGGGTCTCCGGAGAGGTGTCGGCGCCGTCGTCAACCAGCTGAATCTGAAACAGAGAGTCAGAGAGCAGGAAGCAGTCAATCATGTCTGTAAAAAAAGAAAAACTCAGACTTCCACCACCAGGCTGCTTTACAATGAGCCAGACGGATCCAACACCCTCATCAACCTCATGTTTCACCGATACAAAACAACAGAAGACTTTTTATAATTAATGAAAAGCCTTTAAAATATTTCGCTCAACTGTTAACTACAGGATGGGCTCTGAAAACACGTTGGAAAGTCATAAGGAGATAAAGACAAACCAAACACATCTGCATTTTTTAATCGCAGCCTTGCATTATTGTGCGATGACAGGAAGACACATTTAAAACATGCTGAGCCATGCATACCAGTAAACTTGTGTTCAAGGGGAAGAAGAAGCCCTGAATGTGTCAAACAGCCGAGCTTCCTGGACTGTGGCGTTACATTTAAACCACTTTGTGTTGGGCAGAGGTTTGCTTACATTTCAGGCATTGAAGTTTCAGCTGCCTTAGCTTCGAAAGAAAGCAGAAGACATGGATGTTGGTGATGGAGATGTGATCAACATCAATAAATTGAATGCTGAAAACTTCGATGAACTCCGATCCAGAACCTCACGGCATTCTGGGAGATGTAGGCAGAGGAAAGGCTTTAGCTGCTCAATATCTCACGGCCAGCTAAGCTAGGTTGGCAGCGTCGACTAACGCGCTTGCTCTTTGGTTGCCTAGCAACAACTGTTGAGTAACTTGCGCAGCAGAAGCAGTTTCAGGTTTTGCAACCGTTCTTCATAAATATAAAGCAACGGCATTGAGTGAAAACTGTGGAAAAAGGAGGAGCAGTCATGTCACCGTTTCAGACATTTAAAACAAATTAATAATCAATAATTATTGATACAGACTAATATGTTTTTTTAAGTTTTTCCAGCCTTATCACCCAGCCCTACTCTAATAGTTTGGGTATTTTGGTTAAAACCTGGACATAGCCAGGTATTCCCCTTGAACACAATGATTGTAAAAACAAAAACAAGATTTAAAATGGGAAACAGAGATTACATTCACATTCTGGAGTGGCTTTAGCTTTAAACCTATTAAAAATATCAGTGGTGTTTAAACATGGGGTCAAAATGCAAAAAACAGCTTATTTAAATATTATTTAGCAATTTTGACAAGTAGAATGGTTGAATATAAACCAAGGGTTATGACAGGACTTTATTAATGTGTGTGTTTTTTCTGCTACATTGCAGAAAATACCTCCACTGAAATATCCCATGTATAAGTGGAGGTGTATGTATATATATGAGCCTTTTACATAAACTTTAGAGATAAAATATGCCATAAACTCAACTAAAAACAAACCTGCAACAATGGAGAACAGGGTCTTACAGCAGAGGGAAATGTTCCCACCCACAGTAAGAGCCTGAAACTAAACCTAAACCATCCAATCATAGGAGCTGTAGAGGGGAAGGAACAGTCCTGCTCCGGGTCACCGGTGAATTTCTGCTGCACATCTTCCATATATTTTCAACTCCACACAAAGATGCTTCGAAGATTGGTTTTGTTTCTATGCATTACCTGCGACTGCCTGACGAAAATGCCGTAGTTCTCCTGGCAGGTGAAGTAGCGCTTGCCCTGCACGGTGCCGTCGTTCTTTCCCTTAGGTTCATCCAGGATGACGCCCACCCACTTCCCGGAGGCGAACAGTGTGTTCCCGATGTAGGCCACCGTGCCGCGCTGCCCCTTGCCAATCACCTCCACCAGGGAGCCCACCTTGACGGGCCGGCCGCCTCCGTCCGAGCTCATCCTGCTGCTGCCGCTGCTGGTGGTCTGGGTGGGACAGGGGACAAGTACCATGGTTAGCTCACCTAAACGCAACACAGATGGTGACTGAAAACAACTTACATCCTTTTATGCTCCAAAAAGTTCACAAATTACTCTGTTTCAGGTTTTCTTCCTGACTTTTCAGCTTTCTGTTTACATTGTTCTGAATATAATCTATCTCTGTTATTCCAGCTGTTTTCTCTTGTCCTTTTAGGCTGTGGTGTCAAATTTACATCCTTGAATAAGTGTAAAAAAAAATGTAATAAAAGCTTTTGAAAATGGAGTGATTCTGCTTTGATTTGTTTTTAGAACACCAAAAATAGATCATGTGCTGCAGCAGAAACAGCAGATAAAAGCTGGTATTATAAATAGAATAAGAAATACACTTACAGTTCATGCAAATATTAAGTAAACCAGGGCTGCAACTAACGAGCAATCAATTAATCTATTTCTCAGATTAAAGTAAAAAAAAAAACCTTTGCACATTCTGCAGATTTTTCATTAAGCAACTTTAAAAAATGTTTTATATAATATTAGAAATGCAATAAAAAATGCGGATAAAGACATTGTATTCCTTTTTTAAATAAAAAAAACCCTTCTGCCAAAATTGTTATATCATAGCATTCCTTTAGTGAATTTGAACCAAGTGAAGCTAAAACTGTACCGCTTGAGATTTGAGCAAAGGTCCAGTAATAACATACAACTATTTTGTAAGATATCTTAAAATTGTAAATATCTTTACACATTTCTGTACAATAAGTGACCACTGTTGATACATGCGGTATATGATTAGGTTTGGTAAAATTTGAGAGGAGGGACAGAAAAAATAAATAAACAAAACTGATGTGAAAATTTGGGCCGATACCGATATTAATATTGCTGTTTTAGCCAATATTTACAAATATATATTTTCCTACTATGTTGACAAAGTGAAAATTGACCACTTCTTCTCTGCTTCAGTTAAACATCTTACAATCCGGTGCTTAACTACCATTACTGTCACACAAGCAAATAAATATCGAATCAATACCGATATGCTGATGGCGATATATTGTGCATCAACAGCAAAATTTTATACCTTTACTTTAACCTCCTCAGATGTCTGGGTGAAAAAAAAAGTCAACCAGCATCCTCTTCCTGATCCTGCTTTTTTTTTAAGGGAAGGAAAAATCCTGCTGACACTTCTTAATGCAGAGCTTGTACATGGAGAGGAAAACACACATTGAACCAAATCTATCTCTTTGCTTTCACTAATTTTATAACGTAATAATGCTGAAAAGCCCAATTAACAGTGCTATGTCCAAGAACCTATGATGAGTCAGCAGAACAGCACACACAGGAGAAGATTTTATTACTCTCCAAAGGAACATGACCGGCCTCTCCTTGAGCTTATTGTAAACACACACCGTCCATGTAGCCCATTTGATTTAAAGGTTAAAGCAGCTAGAAGACCTACATATGAAGCAACTTATAACAAACAGCCGCAGCATAAAGGTCAGTCAAAAAAATAAGACTAATTTGTCCAATCCAAATCACTTTAAGGCCTCAGATGGAAACAAACTTCTGGATGATAAATGGTCCCAGACGTTATTGCAATAAACAATACATACGCTCTCAAAACAACAATATTAGGTAATACTAAGGAATTGGCAAAATAATGCAAGAACACATTCTCAAATATCAATAAACTTCTCATGACGATTTAACACTGAAACGGGAAGACATTTTGAAATATCCAAACTAAATAAACAAAACAACAGAAACAACGAATAAAATTAATTATGAAGTTTCTGTAAATAAAATAGTCCTTAAAAAAGGGTAAGTTGGGATTTGGGATCAAAGCACCGGACTGAAGACTTTAATCGTCGAGATTTTGGTAGAAACAGAGAGAAAAGAGAAAAACCATAAATCATTCAAGTGAAAATTATCGAGCTCCTTTCAATTTATAATGCGATCGGTTGATTTACTCTTTATTGCAATAGGCCTATTCACTGTAACTAGAACCACAAACGGGAGGTAGCTAGAAAAGTAATTGCCAAACTATTTTAACCCATCGAAAGGCTAAAAAAAAGGAAAAAAAATTTGTCAAACGTTAAGTTTGGGGTAGCAGTACGGATGAAGAAAAAGCAAGTTTAGAGTCAGCACTGCAATTCCATTTTTCCTGATGCGGTGCAGCCCTATAATCTCCGATATGCACTACATCAACTGCTTACATAAAAGCAAGCATTACTAAACCATAAGCTAGTAAATGATTTAAAATTAGCATACAAATGCATATTTTAACTGGTTATATCCCATAAAAAAGCCTCCAGATCACAGTTAAGAACTTGGAGATCTGACTAAGAGTTGCAGTGAAACTACATCAGAAAGTTTCAGTTCTTAACAATAGAGAATGAAAATGATACACAACACAAGGCGCCATTTTTAAAGGTTCATATTGAATACCTTGAGGATATTTGTGCTTAAAAAGTGTTAATTTAAGTTGACAGTCAGTAATAAGTAGTTCTATAGTTTCGACCCGACAGCCACGTGTTGGAGGAAGAGCACCTGAACAGGCACTGTTGAATTATTTAGTGCCACTATAGTCTTACAATGCAACCTCACACTGAGAGCAAGCCTCAAATAAAATTAGAAAAACAAAACTTCTAAATGAATCGTCTGCAATGTCCATTTTATTACAATACACAGAATTTATTTATTTTAGAAAAAACTGTATTTAAAACAAAAGAGACATAATGTCTACTAGGACTTGCCCTTATCCCATATGGATATCGGAAATCATTCCGATATCAGCCAAAAAACGAGTATTGGATTATATTGACCTCCATTAAATATCTCAGATGGATTTAGTCTGCTCCAGGATTTAATCTGACCCTGCATTTCTGTCGCTAGCATCTCGCATGCACACCCACTGGTTAAAGAGGAGGTATTACATATTTTCCAGGCTCAAAGAATCGATTTATAGCATAATCAACTAACTCTGTCACTTTAAGTTGTTATAAGAAATGCTGTATACATCAAACATGATGTTTAAGAAATTTTACTTCCTAATTTAATGCCTTGAAATTGCACCTCTGTCTCTTTAAGAAACGTCTGCTCTTTCTGGAACTCCACCTTCAGGAAGTCATCACAGCATCGCTCCTCTATTAACCCTTTAAAAATGTTTTTACCAGCGTTGAACTGAGAAGTAGCTCCTATAATGAGCTCAGCAGATGCTCAGCTCCACCAGATGTTTCCTAATTGCTGCTGGCTAGTCTGAAGGAGCTGAGAGGTGGAGTCCAGGGGCAGGGCTGCTCTGTGAGGTGGAAGCTCTGAGGAGGAGTTGCATCTCAGAGGCAGAGCAAGGTCCACCCAGGCGTTTTGCACAGCTGATTGGTTGCCATGGAGATTCAAGAATTTCTCAAACATGCATGAAAGAATCAAGGCATCACTCCAGGTATGTTTTTGATGAGGGAATAACATTATAACATGATGAAAAGCTCCAAAAAGTTGATTTTACATAATACTCCCCTATAATGGGTCAGTTGTTCTCATACATATTGTGGTTGAGTAATATCACTGGACCCAACATTTTCTAACACTCCATATTACAAAATAAGTAACAAAGGTTTGTTTGATTTGCGCTGATGTCACACCAGTTCAATATCTGTATCATATCGGAAGTGAAAAAGTTGTATGGGGACAGCCCTGATATCTACTCTGCTTTCCAATCTGAAGAATGTAAAGATAGCTGACTTTATTTTTATTTTTTTAGGAAATTTATGAGTTGAAGCACTGATGTCATCTGTCCTTGTGACAGGGAAGCTAGCCTGACTCAGAGACGGATGACCCACAGGAAGTCTCCCAGGAATCTTGGATTTTGTGGTTTATTGTTGGGTTTTTTGTTAGATCTGGACTGATAAAAACAATTTTTTTTTAATCTTTTAACCCAAATAAATGCCTATGTCATATACCGACAGAGAGTTGAGTCATAACAAAAGCAACAATGTTGAACCCCAGAGGGGCGTCTGAGCCAAACAAAGAGGCGACAACTGATGCTGGAGGCGAGCAGCACAGCTGAACCGGATTAGAAACCCCCGATCTGCTGAAAGCAGGAGATGACACAGTGAAAACAGACAACTTCAATATTCAGCCACGCACTCACCCGGGTGTATGTGCTCCTTCTGGTCTGTGACATGTTTACCGCTCGCTGAGCGTCACCCCCCAAAAAAATTGCCTGTCTTCACTGAAGGAGTGGGATATTAAATTAAGGAGAGCATCAGCTAGACGGAAGGTGGTGGTAGTAGTGGGGAGAGAGGGAGAGAGGAGGGGGATTCAGATTCAGAGATGCTGCTGGAGCATCTCTCCCTCTCGCTCTCTTTTCTGTTCTGTCTTCTCGCAAGGATCCCACCTTCCTTCACCGCATCCCAGGAAGCAGGAAGTTTCCGAGCAAATCCAGTCCTCAGATGATTCAAATGGCCGAGCCAAGAAAACGGGGGCAGAAAAAAAAAAGGAAAAGAAGAAGAACTCCAAGCAGCCAGGCTTGGTTCGGCTGTGAACGCGTCAGCTGAGCGGCTTGCACTGCACTGTCAGTGTCTGCACTGGCTTCTGCAGGAGGGAGGACAGCCTAGGCCCCGACACCGTCGCTGGGTCCTAAAGCCTGCACACTTGACGTTTAAAAATGATTCATATTCATATTTTGTCAGATTACGACCTTAAACCATGTGTGTTTTTGTGTTGATCTTACAAGGAAATTGTTTTTTTTAAATTGCCTATTTTTGGGGGGTTTTGTGAACAAAATCTGAAAGGTGTGGAGTGTATTTATTTTCACCCCCTCTAATCTTATTATACTAAATGAAATCCAGTGTAACTGATTAGTAAACAGAGTATTTAATCTCAGCAGAATTAAACTACACATTTAAACTCTTGCAAAAAAAACTTAAATATTGAGTCATATTGAAAATTTAGTTCTTTTTTTTTTCTTTACATTGTGTAATAATATTATTCCTTAACCCAGAGGTTCCCAAACTGTTGGGCACGCCACCTAGGGGGGGGCACCGTGCCTTTGGAGAGGGAGCGGGGGACGGGAAGTCGTCTGGATGAAAAAAAAAAACATGAACGCTGTTGCGCTGGGTTTCTACTTTAGAATGGCCAACTCTCTGTTATTCCTCTGTCAATTTGATACAGTAGGGGCTTCCCAGAAATTTTTGAAAACCACTGAGGGGCAGGAGAAAAAGTTTGGGAACCACTGCTCTAACCAAAAAACACACTGGGAATGTTGCTTTGATTCAGTCAAGTATCTTGAGAAATCCTTGAATGTGAGATGGCAACCATTCAAAGGTGAATAAACACCTCCTAATATAAGAAAACAAAAATAAAAATGACTCCGCTCCTGCAGACTAGCAGAAGCAATTAGCAAATGCTGAGCTCATTTTCTCAGTTAATTCCAGTGAATGTAAAGAGCAGTTGGAATGTAAACTACCAACTGCACAGTGGCGCAGTTGGTAGAGCTGTTGCCTTGCAACAAGAAGGTTCTGGGTTCGATTCCCGGCCCCAGCCTTTCTGCATGGAGCTTACATGTTCTCCCTGTGCATGCGTGGGTTTTCTCCGGGTTCTCCGGTTTCCTCCCACAGTCCAAAAACATGACTGTTAGGTTGATTGGTCTGTCTAAAT